>JBCNYH010000021.1:16615837-16626106 GCA_039654325.1 Tandanus tandanus
TGGGCGAGGGCAGAGTACACCCTGGACAGCTCGCCAGGCCATCGCAGGGCAGAAACATGCTGACAGCTATGCAGCCTCCTCTTGACGAAAATCAGCAACGATTCTTTTACATGCCTCTCACCTTAAAACCCCTTTAAAGCTTTGCTTGGACTACATTCACATCGAAAAAAGAGAAAATATATAATAATAATAAAAATTAACTAAGCAGTCAGAACTCGTTCTTAGCTAAGTTTTAAACCAAATGGGACTTTACCATGTCATGGTATCATGGAACAGGCCTGCAACCTGCGGTATGTCCTAAAGACAGCACGTTGTACCCAGGCCTGAGGAAATCATATGTACTGTATATGCCAGCTAGAGGTAACTATGCTATTCTGCTAATGCTGGTTTCCATTCATTTTAGACTTATTTTACAAAAAAGCATCAAAATATGTAATTAAAGTACATGTGTACAATATGCTAAAATTATAAGCAGATATACATATGACACAAGCATTATGATCCCTAACCTACCCATCTGGAGTACAGGTAGGCTTTATTGAACTGTTCCCATAAAAAAAATTAGTTTTATAATATGATGCTTAATAATATGACGTTGATGATTTTTTATATTTGACTTATCTTTGCAGCCCTACATTTAAATATGCACCAGAGGCTAATTAATTGTTTGTACCTGTGGAATCATTTGGGGAGTTCACATCTGTATAACACCCCCCCCCCCCCCACACACACAGTTCAAAGAAATGCTCATTACCTAAGTAGTTGGCTCCTGCTTCCCCATAACCCTGACAGATGGATGACAGATAGATTGAAATCTGTCTTCTGTTCATCCATCCATTTTCCTTGAAATAACTTGACCATGTTATTTATGTACTTCTAGTAAATTCTCCCCCAATATGTTGAGTATCATATTTCTCCATTTTGGAAGCTGGTGTGGAGGCAAAAATCGGGGGTATCAGGTGCCAATGGGAACTGAGAAAGGCCTGTGGCCTGCCTGTCTGAAATGTCATAATGTCATATATTTGGTCCTCCATAAATCTTATGCAAATTGCTGGACTTCCTGATCATGTACTGGAATTAATTATTGATCATTAACAGCATCAACATGAATATGAATATGAATACAGAAATTGTAATATCTTTGGAATGAGTAATCATATGACTGCCCAATGAAGTCATCTCTAATGAAAAAATATTTAAATTGTTAGTAATTATACCTATAGCAGAGCAAATGTATGATTTACTGTACTATTTAAGTATTGGATAATTTATGTGACTATTGTATAAGTGTAAGATTATTTTATTTCGGCAATTCCACTCTGTTCAAGAACCTTGAAAAAAGGAACAAAATGGCGTCAAGCTCAAACGAAAAAGGCAAAGTTGACACAAGATGTAATGAGAGACCAATCAGAATCTAGAGCTAGAGGATGGTAGTCCAATCTGAGTGGAATGGGCACTTTATAAGCCAATGCAGCGCTGGTAGACGGAATCCGAGGTCTTTTCTCGAAACAATTTCTTCTGTGTGATTGATTGCATGCTTTTCTTTTCCAAAAGGCTAAATAAACACCTGAAAAATTAATTTGATCTCTTGCATCATGAACTAGTCACAACACTGGTAATATTTGTGGTCATTGTGTGAGAGTTTTCTCTTTGTCATGTAAACGGTTCAAAGCTGTAGTTGAGTACTGTACTTAATACTGTAGTGGTGCACATTGTGTTCTTTTATTGATTTATTATTAAAATACTCAGGTGAAGACTCAGCTCGCCAACCTCCAGGAAGATGAATGAATATATAATAACCTAGTCGACTAATTACACACGCGCGTTTTAAATGTTCTTCTAATACAGTAAAAACAGTGGACATTGTAATACACACCGCAGCTCAGTCAGTTGGATATTTTTCACAATCTTGTTAAGTTCTACCCAGAGAACTCAACCAACCATCAAATGATGATCCACACAACCAACTTTTCTTCTCTTCTCACAATACTGGTCTGACTCTGTCATGTTGGTTTCTCACAGGTCTGCCCCTGAGCTCCATCCAACCCCGGCAAACGATTCAGAAGCTGGACGATTTGTGTTCAACCTCCCCGGGTTCAACATCACCTCAGTACCGTGTTTCCTCCATGGGCTTCCTGTGGCTACTGCATCAAAGCCAAGAACAGAGCAGCTCCCACTGAACTTAAGATACCATTATATGTCATGCAGGACACACACAAGTTCTGTGTATAATAGATCCTTCAACAACCAAAAATTAAAGGCAGTGTTATATGTCTGAAAAAGACAAGAACTACCTGAATCATTACATGTGTTTTCAGTGTGCTGTGTATATGTCAGTTTGATTACATATATCCAAACTTTAAAAACTTCTATATAATGTAATTTCTTTAGAATTGTCACTGAATAACTAAAACATATTATGGTATCTTAACATCTATTTAAATACTGAACAAATAATTAAGTTCTGTAATTAATCAGTATAATTTGGTGATTAATATCTTATGGTGTTGTTATGTATTACCTTAGTTGCTAATTGTAAATAATCAATTGGATGTTTTATACAAATATATTATATGATAAAGGGAACCAGATACATTTCTGAAATTTTGATATGTTTATAATATAAGGGTAGTGCTTACACTTAAATTTAAAATGTGAAAAAAAAAACATCCAGAAATCATCTTAGCTTCATTTAAAAATACAATAAAAAAAGCCTCATTCTTGTTTCTATCTCCTATTTTTGTGTGGTTTAATATGTAGAAATACATTTAGATTAAGATAATTAAATATGGGCTTTATTGATAAAATTTCAACATTTTATATCCAAAAAACTATTTGGAGTACAGCTTTAAGATTTGGCATGGTTACATTTCTTAGATAGCGGTATTGATGTGATTAAAAAAACTAATAAAAAAATAAATAAATCCATGACACGAACAGGGAAATGTTCTGAAAATATGCTGAGTTGGCATGGAATGACCCTTAACATTTATTTAATTAATGAGTAAATAATAAAGTTCTGATTTGAATCAGTTTAATTTGGTGATTAATATTTTATGGTGCTGTGTTTTTGTTATATATTACCTTAGTTGTTAATTGTATTTAATGATTTGAATGTTATATATAAAACATTAAATGATGAAGGGAACCAGACATATCTATGAAATTTCTATAAGTTTCTAATTAAAGAGTATTCTTTCCCAGGGAAAAAAATTAAGTCCATGCATCCAGTCCCTTTTGAGTTACAGAGGTCCAAAATTAGTAGAAAAATGGAATTTTAAGTTCCGAGGCCATTTTTTAAACCTTTACAGTTGCCTATAATTGTATGTACACAAATGTCACTTTCAGTATCTTAAGAACCAATAACTGCTTTTATAGAAAGGCTGATGACAAAATATAGAAAGCTTACTGAAATATTAAATTTAAAAAATTTAAGATTTTATATTTGAGTTATAAAATATATATACTTTTCATAACTTAGCATGTACTGTTCACAAAAACAAAACAAAACAACAACCCAGAAATTAATATTACAGAAAAAAATGGAACCATGCCAAACCTTAGAGCTGTACTCCAAATTGTTTTACAGCTCTAAAGTTTGGCATGGATCCATTTTTTAGATAGGGGTATTGATATGATTTGATATTTTTATTTTATATTTTTTTGGAAGAAAACCCATGACATGAACTGAGAGACATATGAGTTAACATGGAATGACCCTTAGAGCACCTTAAAGGAGCTCTGCACCACACTCTTTCTGAGCCTCAAGCACTGCCTGATCCACCATTTACATCCACCACCAGGTACCAAGGCACCAAGTGAAGCCTTCATTCATACGCCATTTTTTCTTGCACCCAGGTGGATGAATGAAATTTCCTTAGATGTCTGAACAGCTGTAATTGAGCATTTTCCCCCTAAACAATTCAGTAATATCCTCTGTTTTAACCCATAATGTATTTAAAATATAAAAGATCATGTGTGCCAAAAACCCACAAAATGTGACACCTGTCAAGAGTCTTACTATACAAGTGTGAGGGATTAATCATGGAGTAAACAATCCAAAAAAACCCCCCAACAACCCCAAAACAAACAAACAAACAAACAAACAAACAAACAAACAGACAAACAAACAAAAACAACAAACAAACCAACCAAACAAACAAACAAACAAACAAACAAACAATAAAACATTATAAAGTCACTAAGAGAGATTATTCTGGACATAGTCACAAACTCTCTGCCTTGATATCATTCCATAAATAAAATATTAGATATCTATAGTAATAAAAAGATATGGCTTGGTAAAACTTCAGTTTAAATCAAATAAAAAAAGATGTTTGTAATATTGCACATTAAGATTAATTTCACCCTAAACCCTATTCAAAAATAAATAAATAAATAAAGACCTGAAGAGTCCAGATACTCCTACAGCTATGACCATTTAAATTGATCAAAAACATAGTCTAGACACTGTTATTGTTGTATATTTGTGATCCACTGGCACATTGTATTAGCTCTAAGCATAACCGATCATCAGAAAACCCTTCTGCAATTATGTCAGAAAAGCTAGAATTATGTGATGATCTGGGGCTACTTTAGTGGTTTTAAATTGTGGGAATTGTACAGGGATCTTAAACAGGGAAAGGCTATCACTCCATTTTTTCAGCACCATGCCATACCCTGTGAATGGCTCTTGATTGGAGCCAGTTTCCTCCTACAACAGGATGGCCCAAAACACTTCAAACTAACTTTAAAGAAGAAGCACTCAGCTGGTATTCTGTCAGTGATAGAGTGGCCTGTGCAGTCACCAGATCTCAACATGATTGAGCTGTTGTGGGAGCAGCTTGACCATATGGTATGGAAGAAGTGCATGTCACGCCAGTCCAAGTTGTGAGAGGTGCGTCAGGAAGCATGGGGTGACATTACTTTATCTTACCCTAATATATTAACAGCTAAAATGACTGCAGGCTGTAACAGCAGAAAATTAAGTATTTAGAGAAAAGTAAAGTTTGAAGAAAAAAAAATTATTAAATTGAAACTTAAATTAACTTGTGTTTTGTACCGCCCAATTCTGATACTCAAAAATGGTACGTTGGCGTAGTGGTTAGCATGCCCGCCTCACAGCAAGAAGGTCCTGAGTTTGGGTTCTGGGCTCGACGAAGGTGTTTCTGTGTGGAGTTTGCATGTTCTCTCTGTGCTTGCATGGGTTTTCTCTGGGTTGTCCAGTTTCCTCTCACAGTCCAAAGACATGCACATTGGGCTAACTGGCTGTTCCAGAGTGCCCCTTGGTGTGAGTGTGAATGGTTGTGTGTGTGTGTGTCGGCCCTGCAATGGAGTGGTGAGCTGTTGAGTTAGGCTTCAGCCTCTCCTTCACCCTAGTAGGATTAAACGGTCCTGCAAATGAGTGAGTGAGATGAGAGAACAGAATAAAATCCTTCTTGCTGAAAATACTCACTAGAAACCACCTGGCAAACATTCCCAGTCCGCCATTTTTTCTGTTATGACCTATACATCTCAGATTTCCATACACTCTTATTTGTAAATCATGAAAAGTAGGAGAGGATGTGCATCAAGTAAACAAGTCTCTGAATATAAATACCAGCTGAGTTTATCAGATAGTGGAGAAAATCTCTGGAGGACGCTGAATCCACTTCAAATTGTACTTTTTTTTTATTACAAGTAAAATGTTTTACTTGTTTTTATTACAAGTAAAAATTTGAAGTTCAAAAAATGAAAGATTTTTAAATTGAAGATTTAAATAGAAGAACTGTAAATTTTTAAAAAATGGCCTTGGAACTTAGAAATGACATTTTATTTATTTATTTATTTATTTTTACAAATTATTATTACCACAATTACTCAAAAGGGACCGTATACATGGACTTTATTTTTTCCCCTAGGAAAGAATACCCTTTTATTAGAAACATATAAAAAAATTCAGAGATGTGTTTGGATTCCTTCATCATTTAATGTTTTTTTGATATAAAACATCCAATTTATTATTTATTAAATTATAAAAATTATTTTAACTAAACTGATTAATTACAGAACTTTTATTTCCTCATTATTTAAACAAATGTTAAGATATGTATGTCCATTAGGACATATGTTCAATGCCACTGCAAGAAATGCTGCTCCAACAACCAAAAATAGAAGACAGTATTATGCGTCTGAAAAAGACAAGAAGTACCTGAATAATTTTTAAGTGCATTTTGTGTGTGCTGTGTGTATGACAGATTGATTCTGATTTTTGTCCAGAAATATCCAAACTTTAAAAACTGCTATATAATATAATTTGTTTAGAATTGTCAATGAATAATTAGGATTAAGCGGTTCAGAAAATGAATGAATGAATGAATAACTGAAACATATTTTGGTCACGTTTTTATACCTGTATTTGGAACTATTTACTTGTGATATGAGATAAAAAGCCAGGGGTAGAAAATACTTGAACATTGGGTGGTCCCAGGTTGAAGTGTTGGGTATGGGCCCGTAATGCTGGACCAAGGTGTTGCACAGCTCCATACAAAAATCTCTTGGTAGCCGAAGAAGTCTCTGATAATGAATCCATGTGGGCTTAGAAATGCATTTTCTCCCAAGTGCATGAATGAACATGCAATGAACAGAATTGATACCTCATGAAGTGATATTTATTTGCAAAATCTTTGTAAGATTCATTATTTCATTTTCTAAGCCGCTGAGTCCTAATTATGGTCATGGGGAGGCTGACGCTCATCTCAGCCGACTCGGCAAAGGCGGGGTACACCCTGAACAACTTGCCAGGCCATTGCAGGGCCAACACTAGGGAAGGTAAGAGTGGGAAACATGTGGGAGTTACCTAGGCAACGAGAGCTGAGAGGTGAAGCGATTCGCCTCTCTCTACATTCGATGTCGCGTGTCAGCTCCACTGGATGACTGTAGTGATGATGACCCTTGGTGAAGTTATCACCTTACTGCGATACTGTTGCTGCACCATCAGTATGTTAGATTACCCTTTTGATGCTGAAGTTACAAAAAGTATGAAATAAAAAATACATTTATTTTACAAAATGAATGGTAATGAATAATTTAATATTCACAATGATACTAGAAAACAAGTTTACTATATAACAAGTAAGTAATAATAAGTTATTGGAAAGCTTATAGCAATCCACTTGAATATACATCATTAAACACTTTGGCCAGATTACATCCTTGCACGGTTCGCTAGGCCATCACAGAGCAGAAACACGCTGACGGCAACCCAATGGCCTGCTCTTTACGATCAACAGCAATGGTTCTTTTAAATGCCTCTCACCATAGACAGTGAGAGACATGGCTGGCCTTTGATAACCCAGTTAGCTGCACTGGGGGACCTTCGGATCAGTAAGCCAGCACCCTACCACCGGGTCACCACTGCCCCGTGATGGTCTTATTTTTATTTTCTTATAGCTTATTCAACCACAAGAAAAACATATAAACCCTCATATGATATGCCATGCTATACCATTTATTCATACATCTGGATTTTTTTGTGCTTACGTTTTCTGGATTTAAGCGTATGCCATTTTTCAGTAGGAATTCCACGCAAGTCTTTGTACATGAGGCCCCAGATGTATGAATCTGTGCATACGCATGAATCCAAGCACATTTCATTTGAACATCCGAATCAACGTGGAATTGAGCGCACATGTTGGAGTACCCGACCCCTCCCTGTCTACGCCACCATTAAAATATGCAAATCATATTTAAATGAACCCTGCACCAGAGATTCCCCTCTTCGCAGGATCAGAATTAGAGATGCTCCTCACCGAAGTGGAGGCACACTGTTTGGCACACTGTCCTATGCTATTTGGTGTGACAAATTTAAACATGCCAGTACAAGAAAGAGGATATCCAAGACTTTGACTCATGTTTATATATACGATTTATTATTATTTTTATAATTTTCTCCACCATCCGCGGCGGCTCTGGCGTCAAAGAAACAGGGGATTTCTCCACCATCCGTGGTGTCTCCGGTATCAGTGAAAGCAATCGGCGGCATAAATGACCTCCTGGATCAGCTGATAGGCATTCTCACAAATATCAGTGACTCAATAAATGCATTGGTGAATAAGTGAATTCTGTGTCCTTGCCTCTTTTATATGGTTGAAATCAACCACCCATCACGCACAGTGCCAGCTTGTGGTTCCCAACCATGCTGTTACTCAGGATGTATTAATCGTGTGTTGAACCAGGCCACCTCACCACAATGTTAGTTCACTGCATTTGCACATAACATATGATCTGTACATTGATCGAATGAAAATGCTTCCTGTTGACAAACAAATTCATCCTGCGATGGCGCTTTTATAGCAATGTGTGTGCAGTCGACAGCGCAGATTACATTAGGAAAACCGGCTCTCGCTGCAAATTGCGATTTAATTAACTCTGAGGACTAATTTTCACATTATCAACAGTTTCCCAGCATCACCTCTAAGTGTCGCCAAAGGACCAACAGCTGCAGAAACATGCGTACGCCAGCCATGAAGTTGGCGTGAGGCACTGCACATTTCCACGGTCATTTCACTCTTGATACATCTGAACTTTGCAGTGGGAAAGGACGTATGCCACGTTTTTGTGCGTATGTACCCTTTGTACATGAGGCCCCTGGTCTTGAGCTCAGAGTTACTGCAGAAAACATCACACAGACTTGGCTAGTTCTCGAGATACAACAGAAAACTCAGTTATAGTGGGATTGATTCCTGGGGCAGTTTGGTTTGTTTTGTTCAAAGACAAAGTGGCCAGACCAAACCACGTTCTCTCCCCTCAGCTGGGCACCTGGAGAACCTAATAATTATGGAGGGATGGAGAATTGTGGTTCTTTAAGTAATGGTAAGGTTAATGACTTACCATGCTCAACAGGAAAGCCTTTCTTTTGTTACTCAGGTGAGTTAAAGTTTTATTCACCCTGGTATTTTACAAACACAAATTTAAAGAGATGCTAAAATGTTAGTTTAGTTGTGTGTTCATGTTTGTGTTTGGATGTTTCTTTGCATTTCTATATTTAGTAATCACCAGAAAATGACAA
Source organism: Tandanus tandanus (assembly GCA_039654325.1). Classification (NCBI taxonomy): domain Eukaryota; kingdom Metazoa; phylum Chordata; class Actinopteri; order Siluriformes; family Plotosidae; genus Tandanus; species Tandanus tandanus. Next base: position 16,624,887 of record JBCNYH010000021.1, read on the forward strand.
ATGATTCAGGTGAAGGTCCGGTCTGATCAGGATGTGAACAATCCTTCAGTAAAGGCGGCCATCTTGGAGCAGGTGAGTTTCATTCTCCACAAGACCTACTTATAATGTACAGCCCCTCATTACTGCAGTCAGAACCTGAACTGTGAGCACAGACATCATAAAGCTCTGACACCTGCACACTGTACTGTCATCATTAGCTGCTACTCGGTTAGAGAACGGCATTGTGAAAAAGGAAAAATTGGTGGGTCCGCATGTGACTGTAAAGTCAGATCCTGGACCGGTAGTCCCTTTGACAGATTTGGCAGATCGTAGTCATTGGGAGCTGCGGCAGGCAATAGCTCTAGTCTTGCTTTCGAGAGACTGGCAAGGTACGCAGCAGATTATGTAAGGTTCGATTAAACACCTCAAGAACCACTCATTCACTAGAACATGAGCCACAGTAGATTCTCATTGGTCACGAGTGGCAATGGCCAGAGTATATATACTAAAAATGTCAGTCATCACCAAGACATTTACAACCCCAGGACAAATGGGCTCCAACACGGTGAAATCTATAGCAAGAATCTCATTGGGATGAGAAGCCAGCAGATGTCCCATAGCACTATGAGTGGCCAGTTGAGCATCCTTAGCAACTTGACACCTCTCACAAATATGACACCAATGTGCCATGTCAGCAGAATGGTTTGCTCAATGCCCTGATGGCCATGCCTTTGATGGACCTCTGTGAGCACTTCCTCCTTCAAGGCATTGGGCAACAGCACCTGCAACACTGCTTCAGCACCGTCAGGACGAAAGACTTGGTGACATAGGACCCCACTCATGTCAACCAATCTATCCCACTGTTGTTGCAGCGCCAAAGCGGGTGAGGACCGCTGCCTGCAAAACTCGCAGTTTGGGCGCGGCTTCTATTCCTAGAATGGCAAAATTGGTGGCAGGAAAAAGAGCATCCAAGTCTGGTGCTCCTAGGGGGTACTGCCAAGACAATGCATCAGCATTTTTGTTACTCAGCTCTAAGGCCACATTGACTTGCATTAACCTCCAAAATGATTCGGATGGAAAAATCAGCATAGGCAAACACAGGCACCAAAGTAAGTTTGTACTTCAGCAATTCAAAGCTGTGATTGCACTCCGCAGTTCAGTGCCCAGTGACCCTTTTCTCTGCCTGCTTCTTGGACTTTGAACCTCCAAGCTTATGTAGAAGGGTGGGAAACTTTGCAAAG
>JBCNYH010000021.1:16692763-16705763 GCA_039654325.1 Tandanus tandanus
TAATATCTGTTAATCTCACAGTAATGGGGTTCGATATTACCAGAATTCACTAAATTGCACTTGGTGGCAGAGGTTATGTATTTACCAGCATCTGTTTATTTGCTTGTAACAATAACAATACTACTACTACTAATAATAATAATATTTAGCTCCCAAAATGTTTGCATTTATTTTGAGTTAAGGAAATAGACATACACACAATATATTTTTTCTTTGTTTATTGGGTTGCCTGTGTGGGTACATGGCATGGATGCCATGTAGAGCTCAAGGCTTTTTGACATTTGCATATGTATGGAGCTCTGCTAACAATAATAATAATAACAACAACAACAACAACAATAATAATAATAACAACGACGACGATAATAATAATAATAATAATAATAATAATAATAATAATAATAAACAATAGTAATAAATAATAATAAACTACACATTAATATATGCTATTGTATTATTACACACACACACACACACACACACACACACACACACACACACACACACACACACACACACACACAGTTAGGCACATTTCTTTTGGAATGTTTGCAGTGGTGTAGTGTTGCGTTAGTGTTACTTTACTACAGTTGATAATACACTGTACTGTGTACTTGATTTGATTTGATCAGGTTTTAATCCTTTTAAGTTCAGTGTGTTTATTCAGTGTAAAGTTTGGACCTAAATCCTGATCTATGGTGAAGCATCCGCCTGAGCAAGCATCGCACATAGTTCGCAGGACACTGTTATCGTGCCAAGCAGCCGTCGACTAACTTATCCTCAAGTTATCTTGAGCTGCTTATGCAAGCTGCTTGTATACCGGGATTAAAGTAACGCCCTGGCGGACCCAGATTACTGGCGAGAGTACAGGTGAGCCATCACGGCCACAGTCACAAAATAATGAATGATGATACTGGGCTACTGCCATAGTCATAGAGTAGTCATACACTGTATTAAACAACTACAAATTTGGAATATAACCATGTATGGACATTGATTAAAGGTAGATGGACATTTATTACCACTTCTTCAAAAAAAAAACAACTGACCAACATTCATTACAATTTGATGACAAGAACACTGTGCAAAACAACCCGGTTTCAATGCTTCATATTTATACTTTCTTGAGAGACACTGAGACATACTGTAACTTTAAGGTTACACATAGCAGCCATCTCACTGAAGAATTTCACTCACAAACTTAACTTTAATACCAAGGCACAAAGGTTTTATCATCACCCTACTGCTAAAAGCGAACAGCACTTTATCCAACTCAGTCATTCATTCATTCATTCATTTTCTGAACCACTTAATCCTAATTAGGGTCACGGGGAGGCTGGCGCCCATCTCAGCCGACTCTGGGCGAGGGCAGAGTGCACTCTGGACAGCTCCCAACTCAGTCATCTAGTAGATAAGTCAGAGTTACTCGTTTCAGTGTAGGCTGAATAAGTACATATTTTTAGCCCTGCTATTTTCCTTTCACACTCAAAACTTTCTCGGTAGAAAGTGCCTAATCACAACACACGGCCATGCTGGCTTTCTTGTCTGAATGTGAAACATGTGGTGCTAATCTTAGAGGTTTTCAGTATAACATAGTCGTTCCTGTGTTACAACACATCTACTGACCTTTTGTGGTGTTCGGCTGTGATTACTGGACAGTAAAAAAAAAAAAGGAATCCCAACATGAATTTAGTGAATGCACCCTGAGATCCCGCTCTGTCTCATCACTGAACATGAGTTTGAAACGGTAGTGAGATTTTATGATGAAACAATGCTGGCTTCTAATCTCTCTCTATACTAGTCCCAGAATAAATACAGTCTGTTCAGGTATAACTTTCCAGCTGTTCAGGGTGTACCATGCCTTTACTCAGAGTCGGCTGAGAGACACTCCAGTGACCCTGGTGGGATTAAAGGGGCCAATTCACTTCCCGGGCATTTCAAACATGAAATACAGTGTTATCTTTTGGAAATAAAATGGAATGAGCCATGACGTCGCTCTGAAACCATTTTCTCTATCATTACTCTTGTATGTGAGTGTCATCGACCCGTGCACTGAGTGCAGTGATATTAGTAAACATCGCCATCTTCAGGTGAGGAAACCCACGCAAGCACGGGGAGAGCCATCAAACTCCACACGGAACTCGAACCACGGGCCCTCTTAGTGCAGGTGGATGTGCTAACCACTATGCTACTGTGCTGCCCTAAGCATTGGATTACAGCAGGGGTGTCAAACTAATTTTCACTGAGGACCACATCACTAAATATGAAGGTGATCGAGGGCCTAATAATCACTGAACATCTATTCTAAAAGGGCTAAACAGTGACAAGCTAGCATGCAATCTTTCTTGAGTCATGAATGACTAGCTGTTTACTTGAAATAGGCTGCTGCCACCTAGTGGAAGGATGATGAATTAGGTTACATGGTAATGGCCAGTGTAAAAAATGTACGATAATCATATTCTTTGAAAGCCCTTGGGGGCCACATAAAATGAGGCAGCGGGCCTGAGTTTGACACCTATGGATTAGAGTTTAGAGATCAGAGTGTTAGATTATAGCTAACAGTGTGTTAAACACATGAATGAAATGTTGTGCACTACTGAGATACTCCTGCACATGTGCAGAGTAAACATAGGGCTTCATTCACCAACCTTCCTCACAAAGACATCCATTCTTAAATCTCACTTACGCACTTTTCACCGTATCTGCCATTCATCAATATTTTCTTATCTGGGATTTGTTCTTAGCTACACTGCTGTAAAAACCTGTAAATTTACAGCCAAATTCCAACAGTAACAAATTGTTTTTTAGAGTAGAATACCATATTAAACTTAAAAAAATAAACATTTTCATTATGTTACAAAGCATCATGCAAATAAATATCACTACATGACGTATCAGTAATGTTCACTGGAACCCATGGCTTATTTATAAATTGATAATGCTATATACAGGGCAATTGTAGACCAATTTTTTTTACAAAACTGGCGTATTTACTCTTAGTAGAATAAATAACATCTCATGCACTTAAGAGAGAATGCATCTTCCAAGCCCACGCAGATTTCTTTATGGAAACTGATTAATACGCCGTTTTTGGGTACCAAGAGCTTTTCTCATGGAGCTGTGCAACTGCGGGCCCATACCCGACACTGGTACTGACTGCACTGAGATTTTTGGTAAAAGAGACATTTCAGGGGGAGCTTGGGGACCGGGTGGGTATAATATCACAGATATCTATCAGCAAGTCATGGAGAGTATAAATCTACTACCCAGACAGCATATTAAATTCCCCTATCCTGAACATAAACAGCATCTAATTTGATTTTGTTCTGTTGCTGCTCTAACCAACATTACAGGTGCAGTAGACTACACACACACACATGCTCCTAATCCGTTCCCATTCTTCAACAGTAAACAGTACCACTCAATTAAAGTCCAAATCACCTGTGACTCACAGAACCATCTGTTAAATGTGGTTCCCATTTCCCAGGATTTTGTTCTTACAATGACGTGCTGCATTAGGAGATCGGGGATACACACTGGATGTGTTTGGATACATTGCATTAATTTAATGCAGTATATATTTAATTTCATCTACATAAGGATTGGTTTTCCTTTTGAGTCAAGGCTCCTTCTTGTGTGGTCTGAGGAAGTTTTTCTGTCTCCACAGGCGTGCTCATTAGGGATGTATAGGGTTTATAGAAAAATGTTTCAAATCATAAGTTTAAATTCTTTAACAAATTTGTTTTTACTATGTAAAGCTGTTATACAAATTAAACTGAATGTAATTGAATTGAATATTTAATACAGTATATAAAAGACAGCCAGTGTTAAGCTGCTTTACACACCAGAGAAGCTGTGTATAGGACAGCAGTTGCAGTTGCCATCATCTCATGCCTGTGCTTGGTGATTTTTCTCTTGGCTTCTGATTTTGGATCAAACCACTTTTTTTTTTTTTTTTTCAGTGCATTCACTGCCCATTCCCTGAAACCCCCTATAGTATATGCCAGGTTTCACTGTGGCCTTATATCCACTACTCCCACAACTGAATATGCATGCAACATGTATGTAATATGTATGTGTGCAATGTGCACATGCCCCTATGTCCTTTTAAGTACTTTTTTTCTTAAGAACAAATAAAAAAAACTTAAGAAGATATTGATAACTTTGGCCTAAAGTGAGGAATGTATTAAGGGGGAATGAAGGTACAGAGGTGTGTGCTTGTATATCATTGACTTTACACTAACCCCAATCTTTAGAAGAAAAAAGCAGATCACTGACCTCTGTTTAAGCTGTGGGAGACGCAGCAGGGTGGCGCTACAGAGCAGAGCCTCGTCCCAGTGATCTGGACTCTCATCATTCTTGTACATAAACCTCAGTGCAAATGACAGAGCTGTGAGAAAAAAAGAGAGGAAGAGAGAAACATTGAGACATCAAGGAGTGAGAAGGTGAGAAATACATATAAAAAGACACAAAGACAGAGGGTAAAAGAGAGATAGAGACAGTCAGAGAGAGAGAGAGAGAGAGAGAGAGACAGACAGACAGACTGCATGTGCATTCGAGCATGCGTGTGTGTGACAAAGCGAGACAGAGACAAAGAGAGAAAAAGACAGAAAGAGAGAGGATGAGAGAGACAGAGAGAGAGAGAGAGATAGACAGAGAGACAGAGAAAGAGACAAGGAGACAGAGAAAGAGACAGAGAGAGAGAGACAGAGACAGACAGACTGCATGTGTATGCGTGTGTGTGAGTGTGTGTGAAAGAGAGAGAGAGAAATAGACAGAAGATAAGAGAGAGAGACAGACAGACACTGCATGTGCGTGCGTGCATGCGTGTGTGTGAGAAAGCGAGACAGAGACAGAGAGAGAGACAGAGAGAGAGAGAGACAGAGACAGAGAGAGACAGACAGACTGCATGTGCATGCGTGTGTGTGAGTGTGTGTGAAAGAGAGAGAGACAGAAAGAGACAGAAGATAAGAGAGAGAGACACAGACAAACAGACACTGCATGTGCGTGCGTGCATGCGTGTGTGTGTGTGAGAGAGACAGAGAGAGAAAAAGACAGAAAGAAAGACAGGATGAGAGAGACAGGCAGACAGAGAGAGAGAGAGAGAGAGACAGACAGACAGACAGAGAAAGAGACAAGGAGACAGACAGAGACAAAGGGAGAGAGAGACAGAGACAGAGAGGTATATAGATAGATAGAGAGAGAGAGAGAGAGAAAGAGATAGACAGACAGACAGAGAGAGAGATTTAAAATCCTCTCTCACTCACTCATTTGCTGAAACACTTAACAATATTAAGGTCGTGGGGAGGCTGGAGCCTATCTCAGCCGACACATCTCGGCAGACCACTGCAGGGTCAACAAACACACACACAAATGTTCACACTCACACCTAGGGACAATCTGGAACATGTCTTGAACAACGTGCATGTCTTTGGACTGTGGGAGGGAATCATGGGACTCAAACCCAGTACCTTCTTCCTGTGAGGTGGATGTGCTAACCACTACGCCACTGTGCCACCCTGATTTTAAACCCTTACATATTAATTCACAGTATTGTTAATAATTCTAGGCTGTGTGCTTTCCTGCGAGTGTGTGATGCAGCACCAGCAGTCGTGTGAAAAGATGCACCATGCAGGATTAACGTGCCTCAGTGTTTTAGCAGCTGGCCTGAATGAGTGTTTAAACCCTGTTCTGTAATTGTGTAACTGAATGTGATTTACACTCTTTAGTGATGGAAGGATCCTTTATGTTCAGAGTGAGCAGGATGGGACGTGTGAGGCTGCCTCGACTCTTCCCCATTGCTCCTTCCTGTCTCATCGCTCTGCCTCCTTGCGACACATACCTCGCTGTTACACTGCTCTCTGCAATACACACACACACACACACACACACACACACACACACACACACACACACACACAATTTTGTCAGTTTCAAATTTTAAAAATCTCTGTCTGCTGGCATCATGTGTAATCTGGACTCTGATTGGACAGCATGTGCTTACATGAATGACTTTTTTTTCCTCTTCTAAAGGTAAATAGAGTGACGAAGTAAATTATCTGTGCTGATTCCGTTTATTACATGATATTTCATGTGAGAACAAGATCAGTTTCTTGAGGCCTAGGGGGTGTGTCACACTATGTGACTACCACGACAGTCTCTGATTAGCTGAATTAATCTACAGTCTGAGAGAGAAAGAAATCAGACCCAGCCTCGCTCCTCGTTTCATCACATCATTCTGTGTTTTCATTACGACCTGTTGGTGGTGCTGTTGAGTTCACTAACACAGAAATCCCCACTCACAACACATTTCTTCTGAAATAATGTGAAGTGGTTGCCAAAACAATATCAACTGTCCATGGAAATGAGGTTTGTAATGGGAAGAGCCACACACACACACAAACACACACACTTAACAGAAGTAATCCAATAGAAATCCAGCAGGAAACTGCATGAATTATTGCGGAGTGTAGACTCAACGGTGCTCGGGGGAGCTCATTTTGTGAGGAAAACAGAAAGTTATGCATGATTCTGCTTCTCTGAGCTGAAGCAAAGATTCAGAAGACTAATCCTGCAAATTAAACTTGCTGAAAAACAAAACAAAGCAGCACATAAAGGGCTGGAATGAAGGCTGGCTGAGATTCAGATGATGAATAATATCAATATCACCAAGTGTTATTTCTAAAATAATTTGCTCCAGTCATGCATACACACGCCTGCTCCAAACACACACTGGCCACAGTTAATCTATTCACTGATGCCGACGGCATCTGTGTGTGTGTGTGTGTGTGTGTGTGTGTGTGTGTGTGTGTGTGTGTGTGTGTGTGTGTGTGTGTGTGTGTGTTTCATTCTTATTCACAGTCAGGAATGATGAGGTAGTAAAAGTGTGTGTGTGAGTGTGTCTTGTTCCAGTTACCGAGTCCTTCCTGCATCAATGTGTGTCTTTGCTTCTTGGTGTTTCTGTAGAGCTCAGCAAGGGTTTCTGATTCACACAGGAACGGACAGTGCAGCTCCCAAATACTCCCCAAACTCTCCAGCACTGCATCTGACAAACAACCAATCACATTAGTACATTTATATTTAAATCACCTGCATTAAACCCAGATACAGAGGAAAGCATGACATCTGCAAACCTGTTACAGAGTGCGTGTTACATTGTGCGTGTGTGTTACAGCATACATGTGTTAATGGGTGTGTGTTAAAGCATTTTTTTCAGTGCGTGAAACTGCGTTTGTGTGCTACAGTGTACATGTTACAGGGTGTGTGTGCGCGTGTGTAACTGTGTGTGTTACATTGCGTCTGTGTGTTACAGAATGTGTGCGTTACCGGGTGAGTGTAACAGCATGTGTTACATTGAATTTGTGTGTTAGTGTACGTTACAGCATGTGTGTGTGTGTGTGTTACAGCGTGTGTGTGTTACAGCGCGTATTACACATTAAAGTGCATATGTTACAGCATGTGTTACAGTGACCCTGTGTGTTAAAGTATGCATGTGTTATAGCAGGTGTGTGTTCCAGTGTGTGTGTTACAGAGAATATGTCTTATGGCACATGTGTGTTACAGCATGCGATAGTGTGTGTTACAGCGTGTGGTACATTTACATTTACAGCATGTGTGTGTTACCAGGGGAGTGTAACAGCATGTGTTACAGTGCATTTGTGTTACTGTACATGTTACAGCATGTGTGTATGTTACAGAGTGTGTGTGTTACAGCGTGTGTTACACAGCATGTGTGTGTTACAGTGTCCCTGTGTGTTAAAGCATGCATGTGTTATAGAAGGTGTGTGTTCCAGTGTGTATGTTACATGCTGTGGCACATGTGTGTTACAGCATGCGATACAGTGTGTGTTACAGCGAGTGTATGTTACAGCGTGTGGTACATTTACATTTACAGCATTTGGCAGACGCCCTTATCTAGAGCAACTTACATTTTTTTATATACAACTGAGCAGTTGAGGGTTAAGGGCCTTGCTCAAGGGCCCAACAGTGGCAGCTTTGTGGTACCAGGACTTGAACCCCTGATCTTTGCATCAGTAAGTCAGAGCCTTAACTACCACAGCCACCACTGCCATTGTGTTATATGGTACAGCATGTGTATGTTACTAAGTGTGTTACAGCATGCTACATGATGTGTCACAGGGTGTGTATTGATGGACATGTGTTACTGGGTGTGTATGTTACAGTATGTTAGTGTTACAGTGTGTTTTGTGTGTTACAGACTGTGTGTGTGTGTGTGTGTGTGTGTTACAGTGACCCTGTGTGTTAAATCATGCATGTGTTGTAGCAGGTGTGTGTTCCTGTGTGTGTTACAGCATGCATGTGTAATGGCATATAGTGTGTGTATGTTACAGTGTGTGGTACAGCATGTATATGTTACCGTGTGCAGTACAGCATGCTACAGGATGTGTTACAGGGTTTGGACATGTGTTACTGGGTGTCTATATTACAGTATTTTAGTGTATGTGTTGAAGTGTGTTTGGTGTGTGTTACAACATGTGTATGTTACAGTGTGTTATAGTGTGTTACAGGGTGTGTATTGCTGGACATGTGTTACTGGGTGTGTATATTGCAGTATGTTAGTGTTTGGGTTACAGTTTGTGTTTGGTGTGTGTTACAAAATGTGTATGATACAGTGTGTTTTACAGTATGTTACAGTGGGTGTGTGATATTGTGTGTGTGTGTGTGTGTGTGTGTGTGTGTGTGTGTGTGTGTGTGTGTGTGTGTGTGTGTGTGTGTGTGTGTGACAGCATGTGATGTCATGGTTGGCTTTAAAGACACATAAAACAGACACCTATTACCTGGCTGAGCGTTCTGGACCACCTGCTGAGAGACGACATAGAACGCATTTTCAGGATTTGCAGATGTGCGTGACAGCTGGATGTTGTGCAATGTACTGGAGAGAAGGTTACAGTAATTTAGATACACATCACATCCACAGGTCTGAAATTCACACATGTGTTCTTACCCAGAATTTCAGTGCTGGTGTGACATTTGCTTTCAGAAGCCTTTTTGTTTATGGGATGTAACGGATTGTTGTATTTATAAATTTTAATTTCGATTTAGACTCTAAAAAAACCCCACATACTTAAAAATGACTTCATGACTTACTCACTCACTCCAAATCACTTAATCCGAGTAGGGTTGTGGGGAGCCTATCTCAGCCGACTCGCCAAACCATTGCAGGGCGAACACACACCTAGGGGCAATTTGAAACAGCCAATTAGCCTAATGTGCAAGTCTTTGGATTGAGGGAGGAAACCGGGGTACCCGGAGGAAACCCACACAAGCACAGAGAGAACATGCAACCTCCACACAGGAACACCCTCACCGAGGCCAGAACCTGAATGCAGGACCTTCTTGTTGTGATGAGGACCTGCTAACCTCTACACCACCATGCCACCCGACTTCATGTTTTATATAATACAATTTTTAAATTCATTTGATTCAACACTAAAAAATTGACTATTTTCATAAAGCAGAGGGTTTTACTCCTCTTATACCCCAAGGTTTTATTTAAATATCCGACATCATACTTTTTATCTGTTTATAGTTAATGTTGTAGAATGTCTGTAGAACAAGTAGCTGTTATAGACCATGTAAAATAAGGAAGCTATATCACAGCTATAATCATCATTTCCTCACCACCCTTCCTTTATTCTCCCTTTATTTAAAACAGTAATTCCACTCCACCACACCACAGTATCACTAATTATATTCCTACAACAGCACCCACAAGGAGGTGCACACACCACACACACTATATAATATTATATATTGAATAAATTTAAGATTAATATCAGTTTCATATCAAGTTTTCTTTTTAAATAAAGTGGAACCCTGGTCAATGGTTCTGGTTCTGTATTTGACTGATTTTTCATGTCTGATAAAAGTGAAAACAACTTTTCCACACACTCCTGCACTCTATTGTGTGATCTTGTGATGCCAGCGTAGTTGGCACTGGTTTACTCCACCCCCTACTTTTGCACCACCCACGGTGTGCAGAGACACGCCAAATTAAAGATGATCCTCATCCAGAGTGATAGCGTGCGGCCTTGTGGGCATGAAATCTGCCCCCTGAGGGGACAAGGCTCTTTCTTAGATGAAGAGGAGGCACAGGCACGCTGGGCATCGTACCAGAGTCCGGAGTGAAGAAAAGGCAGGGTCTGGCTCAGGGAATCGTCACGCCGCCGCTGGAGTGTGTCCGCTAGAATACAAACATACATGTGATAAGAAGTGTTTGTGTATGTAATGAGTCATGACATGATCCTGTATATCAGTGCATTTCCTTTTGAAACGAGATGTCGGTTTGACACTGTGCTAAAGCGCTTGAACAGCCAATAGCATTTGATATGCACCATGCCCCGCCCCTGCAAAATCCAAATGCATCCTGATTGAATATGGAGAGAAGTAAATAATAATAATAACAATAATAAGAGTGTAGAAATGTGCTGCCTTCACTGCAAACTAGTACAACAACACTGAGAAATGGTCACACGATCACGCAAACCCCACCCCTTTCACATAACCCCGCCCATTAATTCACAGAAAAGGGCTAGTACGTGTAGATGGACAAGCCACGTTTAATGTTAACAAGCTTTTACTATAGAGCAAGACACACCCCGAGGGTGGGGCATAGACCCTCTAGAGAGGCTTTAAGTGGAAGCACGCACAAATGTACCTGTTTTCACATGGTGAAGTGTATAAAAAAATGTAATAAATACAGTATATACTGTATATTTTGAATCTGGAATAATAATAATACAGTCGTAGTGTTTTCTGTAAGGGTAATGGACAGGACCAATACAAAGGACTGATTTTGATTCCAGAAATTGAGAACTATTGGTTCATACAGATAGGAGGATCTTTAAACTTACTTCAACCAATATCAGATACACACTGCGCTTGGTAACGTTTCTCAAATCGGACTCAAACACCCTGCACTCCCGTCAGCTCGAACCTGGCACTGATATCAAAAGGAATATTGTCTTCTTTTTTTCTGCCTCGGAGTGATTATTTGCATTTCTTATAAACTCATGTGCCAGCTCTCCAGGAGCCCGGGTCATCGCTGCTGCCAGTTCCATGGCACCATGTTGGCAGAGCTTCATCATCCACTGAGAAGGATGGGGGTGGGTGCTTGGGTCTGGGGTAGCCTGCTGTGGTGTGGCACTGACACGTCACGGCTGTGTGCCAAAATCCTTCCCCGTGGCCTCACAGAGATGCTGATGGTGCGAGACAGGTGCGGCTCAAAACCAAGTCTCTTACTAACTCTGCTTTCACACTGTTTTTTTATTTCCCAAACCCACCATTTATTCCTACAGGAAGTCAACCCTTCTTTATCATCTGCACACCATTACCAAGCACCAACAATGCTAGAACCTGTCTCTTACCTGACTTGGTGGGTCTGTGAGGGGCGTGGATGCAGATCCCTGACCTCGTCGCTCTCTTTACCTGAGACTGACCCAGTAGATTACCCGGGAAGGGCTGAGCCAACTGCCAGCGGTTTGTGTGTCCGGTCTGTCTGCGCTGCCCTCCAGTTAAGGCAACACACACCTGCTATTTCACACACACACACACACACACACACACACACACACACACACACACACACACACACCGGGTAATTAATACACAAAAAAACAAGATGATAAAGAGCTCTTTATTTACTGGGCATTAATGGAAGGAGTCTCCGGTGTCAGTGCTCTGTAACACTTTGTTTTGTGACATCGTCAGGCCAGAGGAGTTACACACGCACTCCACAGCATTAAACATATCTATAAACTAATAAAAATACTTCACTTGAGGCCCTTCAATCCTGTCGTTGATTATTTTCCTGCAACTGGGATAAAAGTTAATAAAATATTTAACGTAGACTATATGATAAGAGATAAAGGATGTCTTTCAGTGGACCTGGGAAGTAAACATGCTATCTTTTTACTCTCAGGTGAATTTATAATTGAATTTGATCCGCAAGCCATTATCAATGGGGTCCAATCCTATCTGCACGAGTCCCACCCAGCGCCCACAGAGTTTGGTTGACAATATGAAGTGAAGCGTTTGATTGACGTTTGGTGATGAAAAGTGAGGAAGAGGACTGATGAAAAGGAAGAGTAGAGATCAAGATGAATGATGAAAAGGAGATGATGTGAAAGAGAGAGGATTGATGATAAGGAAGAGGGGTGATGAAGAAAAGGAGTGATGAGGAGTAAAAGGAGTGATGAGGAAGATGAGTGATGAGGAGGAAAAGGAGTGATGAGAAAAAAGGATTGATGATAAGGAAGAGGGGTGATTAAGAAAAAGAGTGATGATGAAAAGGAGTGATGAGGAAGATGAGTGATGAGTAAGAGGGGTGATGAGGAAGATGAGTGATGAGGAAGAGGAGTGATGAGGAAGATGAGTGATGAGTAAGATGAGTGACGAGGAAGAGGAGTGACGAGGAAGAGGGGTGATGAGGAAGATGAGTGATGAGGAGGAAGAGGAGTGATGAGGAAAAGGAGTGATGATGAAGAGGAGTAATAATGAGGAAGAGGAGTGATGATGAGGAAAAGGAGTGATGATGAGGAAGAGGAGTGATGAGGAAGAGGAGTGATGAGGAAGAGGAGTGATGATGATGAAGAGGAGTGATGATGAGGAAGATGAGTGATGAGGAAGAGGGGTGATGAGGAGGAAAAGGAGTGATGAGAAAAAAGGATTGATGATAAGGAAGAGGGGTGATGAAGAAAAGGAGTGATGAGGAAGATGAGTGATGAAAAAGAGGGGTCATGAGGAAGAGGAGTGATGAGGAAGATGAGTGATGAGTAAGAGGGGTGATGAGTAAGATGAGTGATGAGGAGGAAGAGGAGTGATGAGGAAAAGGAGTGATGATGAAGAGGAGTGATAATGGGGAAGAGGATTGATGATAAGGAAGAGGGGTGATGAAGAAAAAGAGTGATGAAGAAAGGGAGTGATGAGGAAGAGGAGTGATGAGGAAGGGGGGTGATGAGGAAGGGGGGTGATGAAGAGG
>JBCNYH010000021.1:16714820-16727143 GCA_039654325.1 Tandanus tandanus
GTTTATGTGTATATATATATATGTGTGTGTGTGTGTGTTTATGTGTATATATATATATATATATATATATATGTGTGTGTGTGTGTGTGTTTGTATATGCAGTGGCGGGCCGTGCATTTGGTACCTGGGCCTTAACGCCCCACTTTTAATTTTTAAGATTTAATCCACCTCTTAATACCACCACTATCACATCGCAATCGGTTTCTATATGATCTATGGTTTCGTGATAGTGGTGGTATTAAGAGGTGGATTAATCATCAGTAATATACAAAAACAAAATATTACAAGGCCTGGCATTACAGAGAGAGAGAGAGAGGAATTTCGTGTGTTGAGGGTGAATACCATTATTACTAAAGCAAGAAACCCAGTTAACCCTTTATCTCCTAATGCATCGTACCATAAAATTTATTTAAAATCTGTCAATAGTAGTAAGATTTCAACGTTAAACCAGTTAAATTTTTAAATTAAATTTCAATCACATTATTATAATACAATATTTAAATGTCTGAGCTATTGCAAGTAAAGTTCAACTGGAGTTTGAGAACTAGAAAAAAAGATTTTGGAGTGGACACTTTTGGACGGATACATTCACATGTTCTTTATTAAAAAAAAGTGCATCTGATTGAAAAAAAGATACATTTCTTATTATCATGAGATAGTAAAGTCGGAGTGGACATTTTGTACGGGCACTTCCATGTATTCAGATCCGCCCTGTGCAGAACAAATCGGGGACGTTGCCACCAATGCATGATTTAGGTAAACGGCGTCTGCTTATCTCATTTTGAATGGAAAAATTTTCATGACAAACATCCTCCTTACAAAATTATTTCAGTTGGAATCGTTTTTCAAGTGGGGAAACTCAACTTTGTCCAAAATTTAACTTCCGTGTATATTTTCAAGACAAGCTGATACTTTTTGTTCATTATTTATTTTTTTAATTTGATGGTACTCCATAGTGTTGTGTATTTATTCATATCTGAAATTTTACATATGTGCAGATTTTGGAACAATAACCCTCAATTTATGTATCCCCAGTGCTCTAGAAGACTGTGAAAAGGCTCATATGTTTGTACACTTCACCCTCAATTTCCCAGATTATTAGGGGGTCCCTGCCCTTTCCCGGGCATTTACCATAATCTGTCCGGCAATCACCATTATTCAGCAGCAGTCCCGGACTTTTACACACACTTATCCGACACTCAATACACAATATTGTGTTTCCACAAACTTAAGGAGCGAATCACCACATTCTTTTATCACGTTCATTTTAAATGTGGGTTCCAGCTCGTCACTGTTCTCACTTTCACTTCGCTCTCCCGTCACATGCCACTATCTGTTCATCGGACATTATTTCGTGCCCCTCTGCTGCTTCATTTTCTTCATTTTTTTCTTCCTTTTCATGACCGACTTCCATCAGAGATTCCCGGACTTGCCCAAGCATTTTTCCGGCAATACCAAATAATGTCCTGCGCCGGATTTTGTACGGGAAATCTGGGAAATAGGGTTACGGGAAATCGAGGGTGAAGTGTATAAGTAAGAATTTTTCAATATGAGGCCACTGGTTGAGTTGACATGGAATGACCCTCCCGTCTTTTTCAGATGTATAATACTGCCTTCTATTTTTTGGCTGTTGGAGGATCAATTATATGTAGCCAATGTCCGAAATGTCTGTTGTCACATGGCAAAACAAGCAAACATTTGCAGTCTGTACTCACTTTTATATCGCTATTTCTGCCAACATTTACTTTACTTCTGTTTGACTCCAGCAAATACATCAAGACTATAAATCTGATTATAATTTATAAACTGTAACAGTTAAAACAATTGTGGTGGGTTTTTAATCTGATCTGAGTGTTAAAATAACCCTTCATGCACCAGCACATCATCTAACTACTAAGCTACCAGTATGCCACGGAAACAGTGAATAATCTATAGTTATATTTTCTCTCCCAAAACCACGGCTAGACCCATGTTCGTGTGAGTGAGTAAACGGTTAACATGGCTGTCTGTGTTATCTGGTGACTGTAACCCAGTCTGTACTAACAGTGATTAAACTCAAAGCTGTTGGAGATTTAATCGTATGTATTCCTTGTGTTTATTTAACACTCTGCTGTGTGTATATCTGTGCTGTGTTTCATTGTAACACAACGCAATGTTTACATAATACCCGTTTGTGCTAATGCTGCGTGTTGATATGTAATATCTCTAGTTAGTTTGGGTTGGAGTCTGAATCTCATTAAGGTAGATAATAACATGCATTATTTCGCATTTTATAGTGGAACTCCGGAGCGCCAAAGCCATGAGCTCGATTTTGTTGTTGCGTCTGTGCTCACAGACAACACAGTGCACGTCAAGGAAATGTTGTTGTTTAGTGAATGGTTTTTCTTCTTGAGGAGAAATAAGTTTTCGATTAATAATACCACTGAAAAGACAGTAAGTTATATTATAGCTTTTTCTTAACTGGAAATAATTGCAAGCATTTTTGGAGATCCGCTGTTAGGAAGCACCTAAATATTTATATTATTCTCAGTTTGTTTCTTGTTCTGAGTAGATGACGGCTGGTAAATACAAACTGGATTTAAAAAAAAAAAAAATTTTTTTTTTGTAGCAGTGGGGTTTATAACCTATCCATGAACTTAACTTTCATTTAACGTGTTGTACGTTTACATTAAACAGTGAGGCTGGAAAAGGAACTCAGAATACCTTTTTTTTTTATCAAAAAACATAAAATATTAAATCTGTGGCACCGTGCAAGAACCAGATAACCCACATGACCATTAAAAGTGAGTCCAGTGCACTGTTGTAGACCTTAGGCATCATAGTACAATCTTTTTGTTAAAACGGTATTAGTTCATTCAAAGGGCAATCGGTGTCACTGGCAGTTCAAAGCGTAATGATACTAATATGAGTATATCCCTGTTAAATACAGGGATTTCTATGAAATCCTTTAATCCTCAAACCCAAGTCCGAGACGTCTCAGAAGGGGGATTGGTCAGTCTGGCAGTGTGCCGAGTAGTGACTAGGCAAGTGTCTGAGAGGGTTCCGAATCAGAGCTTATAGATCTGATAGTGAGGAAAATGAAGGCTAAATGCTCTTTGGTGTATAAAGTTCATATCTGTCTGCAATTTGCACAAACGTTTTTGCATAAAAAAAAATTTTCACAGTTGAACTACTTGTTTGAAAATTGTAATGTTGGTTATCTGGTTCATGCATGGAAATCATTTCCGAGTTTCTGAGGTCGTTATAGATTTGCTATGAAAATCCCAGAATTTTGTGGGTGGTCTGGTTCTTACATGGTGCCACAGAAAAGTGAAATAATGCTTGTTATTCCTACCTTAATGAGATCTACACTCCAACCCAAACTAACTGTGCTTTTGGGAGAGAGAATATGTTAGAATATGGTAAACCTGTTGGAATCATTTGAAATGTAACACCAGAACCTGGAGAGGGAGTATTCTATGCTTTTTTTCCAAAGACCCTGAAAAGAAGTTATTAGAAAATTGCGATTTAAACCTCAGCAATTGCTCTACAACAAATTATGAACATCTCAGACCCTGCGTAGCATTTCTTGCAGTGGCACCCAACACGTTTCCTGCTCGACATATCATGGTATCTTAAGTCATTAAAATACTGAACAAATAATACATTTCTGTTATTAAATAGAAGTATTAAGTTTTGTTTGCTGGTTAATACTTTATGGTGCTGTAGTTGCTAACTGTAACTAATGATGAAGGGAACCAGACACATCTGAAATTTTGATATGTTTCTAATAAATGGGTGTTCTTTCCCAGAGAAGAAATGAAGTTCAGGCATCCAGTCCCTTCTGAGTTACAGTGGTCCAAAATAAGTTTAAAAAAACCAACAACATTTTTAAGTTGCTTTTGTGTTCACATCATTGTAGCTTTCAGTATTTTAAGATCCAAGGTGTAAGTGCTATTTAAAGCTTACTGAAGTATTCCATTTTGGAAATTGAAGATTTGATGCTTTAGTAATAAAATGCACTTTTTCCCCATAAATCAGCATGTAGCACTTACACTTCAGTTTACATCAAGTTAAAAACCAAGCAGCAATCATTAGTCATTTGTAAACGCAATAAAAGTTACAGCCTCATTCACACTGAAGCCTGGTTTTAGTGTGGTTTAATATGCAGAAATAAATTTAGAAGAAAGTAGTTGCATTTTGGCTTTATTGGGTAAATTTAAATTGTATATCTTAAACTATTTAGAGCCCAGCTGTAAGGTTTGGCATGGTTCCATTTATTACATAGAGGTATTGAAGTTTTTGAGGAAAGTCCATGACATGAACTGGGAGACACTAGATGAGTTGGCATGGAATGATTCCTAGGGAAGTCTGTAGTTCACTCTGGTAAGTGTGTGCTGTGGTCGAATAGGGCGTGCTTTGACGTGTTCGGCACTCGTGCAAGGTTAAGGCAACCGATTTGCTTTAATGTTTGAGCAACAAGTTCACCTCTACAGTAGTAGCACTAAACTGTCATTCCTTCACACCAGCCTCTCTCTCTTTCCTGTATAAAACCCTGCAATATAAAAGCATTACTAGGAATTCCTTAATATAAACCTTCTGACGTGATTGTGATGTTTGCTGACAGGCGATGACAGAGCATGACACAGAACACCGCAAACAGCAGATGGGTATTAAGAGTGTGTTTTTTGTATGTTTCCTAACTGCTCGGAATGACTGACAGGTGGCTGTTGTAGATGAGAGCCAAGCACAGCGACCCCTGTGGGAGCGTCAAACTCGTCCCGGATGGCTCAGTGACATTTTGCTGACTGGAAGTGGCGTGTTTGGCAGCGTTACAGGGTTGCAGGTGACAACTGCCTCAGACCCACAGTGCCGGCAGTGTGTGATAAGCGTGTCAGTGTTAATTAACCACTACAGAGTAAAACCCATCGTGGACAGAACAGCAGCAGCTGCTTTTTCTGGCGCTGATGATGCATGTAGCACGTGGCTCGGGTCAGCCTAGAACCAGGTCTTGCGTAGCAGCTGTGAAATCAGGAGAGGTGGTGATTTTTGGGAGTTTTCACTAAGACTTGGGTGTGTTTTCTGGGAGATGACGGGTTTGTGAATGAGATGTGAACATTGGGCTACGGGGCCTCCTTTAGGATGAGAGATGCAGCACTCACACGACTTCAAGTCGTTTTGCTTCCGAACTGAAGCTTTAAAAAGACCAGGCACCGAACCGCCTCCGAGCCCAACGGACCTACAAATGACTTTCTCCCGGGCTTATTTTACATTTCCGCTCCACCACCACTGGTATTTCAGTCTGCCTCCTCGCGGGTGTGAGATCATTATCTGGCCGATTGAGTTGCTGATTAGGTGGAGCAAAGTTTCACAACACACCCAAACCGGTGTTATTGTTAAGGACGAGGGTTTAAAGGCGGCCTTGTTTTAGATAGTCCAGATCATATATATATATATATATTTGAACTCCTGCTGCGTTTGGTGTCTGGAGCTGGGTGAGTTTAATGTCTTTGCCGCTGTTCACTGCGGAGCACGTGTTAACCCCAAGATCATTTAACTAATAATTGTACACTACTTTTATTTACAGTTCTGATGTAAATCCTGTTAACATTCCTGATCTTGTTAACAGTAAACTAATCACAAGCTTCCTGTGGCGCAAGACGTAAACGACAAGTGTTATGTCTGGCCACGCCCCTTCATTTTAGTAGTCCTCACTACTGTTTCTGAAGTCCGGATCATGCTGCGTGTTGAATATTGTAGGAGTAGTTTGTGTAGACCAGCAGGCTGTATTTAAGCGTGAGTCAGACCGCCTCCCCAGTACTGCTCTTTTTTGACTCCTGGGGCAGTAATTGTTGTTTTGTGTTTTCTTCATGACAGCTGCGTTTAAGCACTGACCTCTGCAGTGTGTGTTTTCCAACTTGGAAAGATTAGCAGTTGCAATGCCCTCGATGACGTTCCATCTGTTTTTAAAAGGGTAGTGGTGATGTTTCGTCTGGCTCAAGGTATCATCGCCGGCCTTAAAAACACTGTGTGTGTGTTGTCAAGAGAAGTGTTTTTATTTGTGATGCTGTATAAAGACAGTGGTTTATACCTATGCCATCATCCTGTTGCCTGTACAGTGTGTGTTTGATGCAGTGTGTGTGTTTCTCTCTTCAGGCAAGACCCACAGCTGGTCCAGCGAGAACGTGGAACGTCACAGCTATTCATGGTACAAAAACGCTTCAGAGAGCGACCGTAAACCGTTAGCTCAGACTACCACCCTGAAGTCGGACAAATCGGAAGACAAGGATTCATTCGACGCATGGGGCGCTATCGTGGGACTGGGGTCCCGCTCCACATCACCACTCCCAGCCTCCAGAGACCCCCCGTCTAGCACGTGGACCTCCAGCAGCAGCCTCCAGACCAAACCCCCTGTCGAGACCCGCGTCACTGAGGTTGGCCAGGGAGACCTGGATCTTCCGGTGGAACCCTCAGAGTCAGAAGACCACTCTCAGTCGCTGCTCAGGACCTCCAACTGCAGAACATACTGCAGGCCTAACAAAGGCAAGCCATCCGTCTTCGGAGGCGCCTCAAACAGTGATGGATCGGGATCCACGAAAACCAGTGACAGGGACGGAAAGGGCCGGGTCAGGGCGAGGGACTACACGGTCCTACACCCCTCCAGCATGTCTGCCTGCAATGTCACTATTCAGGACTCCATGGAGCGGGGTATGGAGGAGTACACGGCCAGTGCCACCACGGCTGATCCGGGAGACGCTGGAAGACTGAGGAAGAAAGCTGAGCCCGAGACTAAACCTACCAGGTAATGTGACGGGAACTCGCTGGAGAACTGAACACCTGCAGTGCTATCAGATATGGGATTGGTTAGTGGGTGTTTCTGTAAGAGTTGTGTTTATCTCGGTCTCGTCAGGTCCAGGGCCACACAGAGCAAGACCAAGAAGGTGAGCAAGCTGGATCTCTTCGGCTTCGACGACGGGGACGCCCTCTCAGAGGAAGGAGACTCCGCCTCCTCGGGCAGCTCCAACTACAAGATCAAGTACTTCGGCTTTGACGAGCTGAGTGAGAGTGACGGGGATGAGGACGAGGACAAGCCGAGGAAGACTAAGAGGAGGACCTCTGAACTCGCAGAAGTTTGCGGAACAGCTGGTGTGGAATTTTCTCGACCTAAATCATCTCAGGAGAACAGCAGCACAGGTGTCTTATACACACACACCATCATATTGTTTCAACATATATATTGTGATTTGATTTAAAAGGCAGCGGTTCTTCCCTGCATAACGATTTGATGACTAACACTAGGTTCACGCCCCCTGAGTGATGTCACAACAGCGCAGCATCTCTGTATGGTTCTCGTCATTAACTTTAAATAAAAGTTCCCACATCTTAAACATTCATGATCAGCTTTTTCATTAAGATGGATCTGAACACATCACTGAGATTATTGCCACGAGATTGTATCAGTTGTTTGGTACGTGGTGTGTGTGTGTGAGCGTGTGTGTGTGCATGCTTCCTCTGCAGAGTTTATCCGTTATCTCAGGGTTAATTGCTTTCCTCCTGTCCTTTTTAGCATGATTGATGGTTAGTAGGAATATAATTTGGACTTCTTTATTACACTTTATGGATCAGGTGTTAAAATACCAGAGGGAAGTACAAAGCAAGCCCAAATTAAATTTTTCTTCTCACTTGTGTCCTGTGCGTGATGTTTTTATGTTTGTTTTGTGAAATAAAGACACTGTGGAGATTCCTGAGGTGAACTCGCGCAGCACGTCTGAGGTGGCGAAGAGGCCTCAGGCCAAACATCAGGAGAAAGTCAAGGAGAGCAGCAGGAGGATCTTCAGCGCACCCAAACGGGTAAGGCCTTCACCTCTCTCACGCTAATCCTCAGGAGGAAAACGCCCACTTTATTTGTTTTCTTCTGGTTGGCGTGCTGTCCTGTTTGCCCCGGATTACAGTAGTTATATAACGCGCAGGTGATCAGCCGTTAGCAGGTGATGTTCAGCAAAGCGTGAGTCATTATTGTGCTGTAGAAATTCATAAACCGCAAACACATCTAAAGCAACTGAAACAGGAAACAGCCTCACACATCAGCAGGTCTGATATGGTATACTCCTGCAAGCAGGTTAGTGCCTCATGTGCTGACAGAAGCATTGACGTCCCCATTATCACAAGCACCTCCACTAGGGGGCGTGAGACAAAAACAGAGTTTACAGAAGAACCTAAGAATAGTCTCTGGTTAAAACACGAACAGAGCTCCGTGTTTGACTGGGAATGATAAATCGAAGCGGTTTCAGAACGAAGCACATGAGAATGATGCAGTTTACCTTCACAGAGCGGTTTTGATTGGTCAGAAGGTGGAGATTAGTTCTGTCAAACTGCATCTCTGACTGTGTTAATGCACTCATTCTGATACTCATTCTGAACGTGTATAGCGCATGCTCTGCTTCTGAACTGATCAGAAAATGAATAGATATTTTGTGAGCAGTTATTTTATATATATATAGGCTCAAGGTGATGAAAAGTCCGAGGTTATACAGTATTTTATTGCATTCCAGCAGAAAAGAAGCGATGGGTGCGATGGATAACTGCCACAGCTGCAAGAAAAGGTGGCCAAAAATACACCTGGCTATGCAGTGCACACTTTATCACCTGAGCCACATGTTGATCAGGCGTATATTTAACACGTGTAGCAAGAAAATCTGCTTGCTGGCAGTAAGGTAATTCTGTTGGGCGTTTTACACCCAGGCCAACTGGCTCATCGGGCCAGAGCTTATCCCCAGTTTCTGTAGCGTGAAGCGACTAGGAGTTCAACTCCTCCTGGATGGGATGCTGGTCCATCGCATGTTACCTTCCCATTATTTTTTACTGGTACCCATTTACACTGCTGTGTGAACAGAGGCGCACTTGTGTTTAAGACTTTGCCCAGGGTTCCTTAACATGGTGGGGGTCTAACTTGATGAATTTAATTTTTTTTTTTTTTTTTTTTTTTTTTTTTTTTTCCAACCTCAAAAAGGTGGGACAGGTTTGCATTGATGTGGTCAACTCTCACTGTTTCCAACTCTTTTTACTGCCAGGACTTGCCCCAACTGGTTAAATAAAAGGCATCATCCAATGAAACCTCGAGTTTGCATTTTACCGTATGCTTCCTAGATCTCAGATATCGGCTTCAAATTGTACACTGTTAAATAACAACATTTACTTTGCTCACATGCGTGTAATCTGAACAACTCGATGAGAGGGCGAGTGAAAGTAGGATGCAGGCACAGAACAGTATTTTAACAGCAAACACAAATTACAGACAGATAAATAAAGACAGGATAATACAAAGTTAGGATAGCCCGAAGTAGCTCGGGAGAAAAACAGGATAAATACCAACCCGTGTTACAGTGAGGTCTCAGAGTCGACAAGTGTCCACAGTATCACCCAAGGAAGCACATATTGTTGATTGTGTAGCGGTGATCTTTGACACATCTGTTTTAATATGTGTGCCAAGGCAGTGTATTTCCTGAAAGCGTGTGACTTGGGGAGCTCATTGCTGTATTGACGATCGGCATGGTAGCGTAAACATCATTGTGTGACGTAGCTGCTCAAGTTTTATAATGTACGGTGAGAATGTAAGGCACGGTAAGGCACCGTGGTGTAAGAGGAATAGAACACTCGGAGACGTGATGTTAGAGGAGACTTGAGGACGCTGCAGGACGCCACTTCATCACTCATCCCAGCTGATCATTTTCCTTTAACAGAACCACACACCGTGTGCCATTCCTGACTCCATAGGGTAAATGATTTCTGCCATGTGTGTAATTGCACCGGTAACAGTATTAGAGTATTGATGAGGGGGACGAGCTAACACAAACCCTTCTTGGTCAGACCTGCATAACGCTGGGTGTGTTCCAAATCACTGCAGCCTGTGAAAGCTTGAAGAGAGCTAGTTAATTAGTGCAAATGAAACCAGCCTCCCTCGGAGCGGCGCTTGTGGGGCCAAGCTGCCCGTCTGCCTCTCTTCACTGGTGTTTAATAACCCAGCTGCAGGTCGACTGGGTGTAAACCCCTCTCCGGTTGCCAGGTTGTTCTTTTCTCCCCCTGCTGACCTCATTGTGTGTAACTTGGCAGCTCCATCTTCAGTCCATCCCTGCTGTTTGAGCAGTCCTGGCATCCGTTTCCGATTTCACTCAGCCTGTTATTCCTGCGGCAGTCTCTCCCCTGTGTTCTCCTCCTGACACTTAATGACCCCTGAGCTCAGCACATTCAGATGAGGCGGGAGGATGCAGAGCCTCCTTAATGAGTTTTAATTAGAGACTCATTTAGAGAGGAGATGAGGAAAAATAATAGACCCAGAGATGCAAAAAAAAAAAAAAGCCTCCTTTAGGTCCATTGTGCATTTTAAAGTATGCCAGGTTTTATGTTTGTGTTAATGCTGAAGTTGTTAAAAGTGTTGGCTTTGTTTAATCTACTGATTTGTGTTTAATCCTCAAAGTGAGTTCTACGAGAGCTGGCAACTGTCTGTGTTGCACTGATAAATTTATCCCACAGTATTAAAACTCTCAGAGGCTCTCTAATGAAAATAAACATTCAGATCACTGTTACTTCTTGGCACCAAATCTCATCTTCAAACTTGTTAAAAACAACTTTCTAGATGTTTCGTAACCGTGATGCAACATTCCCACATCCCCATTTATATCTGTAAGGGATAGTGGTGAACTTAGTGGCCAAATGTGTGCTGCAACAGACAAGTGCTAATTATGAAATAAATAAATATATACATAGCGGCCCGTTGGGGTGGAAGTCACGCTGCCTCATTGCTGTTTTTAATGAAGGAGCAGCAGGTAGGATGATTAATTACAGGTTGCCAAGGTTGGGATTTTTACAGCAATTACACAAGATTTAAAAATACCTTGAAGCTGCTCAGACCATGTATGATATCAGATAACAAAAACGAAATCCAGTAAATTTCCTCCAAGGCAATGTGTTAGTGCAGACTATGTGTGTGTGATGAACAGAACTATTTCCATTTATAATGTAAGGTCTGTTGTAAAGGTTGGGGAAAACAGAGAGATTATGGAGTGGATGATATCTTTACCTCGATGATATATGTAAAGTTTCCTCCTTCAAAGAATATTTTTTTCCCCAGTAAAAGGTTGATTGGGCTATTTTCAGTTTTTTTGTGGATTTTGTGATGAAACCTGGCAACCCAGGTTAATATTATTATCTACGTGTAAGGGATAATGTACAGAATTTGCTTATTTCACCGCTGCGTAACATCAGGGTGTTAGAGTATGACGAAGAAACAGACTACTGAATACTGTGGATGGTGAATCAGATTTGAGGATTCAGGTGATCATGTTTTAAATCAGATATAGGTTGATGTAACGTGATTGGGGATGAGCTTTAAGACTGCATACTGGATTAGTGCGGTCAGGCACAGGTTGTTAGTGTTTATGTTCTGTGAGTTGGAGGATTTGTTAGTACATACAGGACACGTCTCTGATCTAAATCCCTGAATGAGTTACCTGTAAATATCTCCACGAATTACACTAACAGATGTTTATAATTACATACAGTGCAGGGTAGATTGTGGGCACACTGTAGAGTGTGATCTAGAACAGAGTTATAACTTTTTTATGTTCCACTGTGTTTTACAATCGTGTGTGTGTGTGTGCAGTCCCCGACTAAAGCTGTGTATAATGCAAGACACTGGAACCAACCAGAACCTGAAGAGCTGCCTCATTCACCTCCATCTGCATCACAGGCTGCTCCGGTCAGTAACACACACATGCGTACACACACTAGGCTGGCTCTTTTTTCTTCTTCTTTTCATTTCTCTGTCTCTCTCTCTCTCTCTCTCCTGTCTTTTTATTGTTCCTTATTCTTTCTTTTCCTCTTTTGGTTTGTTTCTTCTTTCTTTTTTTTTAACTTTCATTTCTTTCTTTCCCTGTTAATGCTTTCTGTATGTTTCCTGTCCGAGTGTTCTTTTTCCCCCCCCCCCTGATGATTTTTGTTTGCTTTATTTGCTTTGTGAGTAGTTTTGTGTTCGTGTGTGTGTTGAGTGTTAAGTGTGAATTTACTTTTCTGTCCTCCCTTTTATACCAGGCTTCTTCGTCTGGCAGCAGTAAAGAGTCAAATTCGCATAAAGGAGACGAAGGCGTGTTCAAGACTCCGCCCCTCCCACCCAAAGTCACCAAGTCAGTCACTGTGCCAAGTGAGCCTTACCAGGACGTCGTCACTGCACTGAAATGCAGGAAAGAGCACAAGGAGGTGTGAATGTCTCTGTCTCTCTCTCTCTCTCTCTCTCTCTCTCTCTCTCTCTCTCTCTCTCTCTCTCTCTCTCTCTCTCTGTCTCTCTCTCT
>JBCNYH010000021.1:16737141-16752251 GCA_039654325.1 Tandanus tandanus
GTGTGTGTGTGTGTGTGTGTGTGTGTGTGTGTTAGGGCCCTGCGTCACTGTGAAGAGATGATCCAGCGCTATAACCGGGACATGAGCAGGAGTACATCAGGGTCATCACAGCCCCAGTGCAGCGTGGGTAAAGCAGTTCAGGACTGCATGCGAGCCATCATCGGTGTCCTGCTTAACCTCACACATGACAATGGTGAGATGGATACACTGCGCAGTGTGTGTACAGGCAGGAATAATTATGCATCTTCTGAGCTCTGTGTCTGTATGTGTGTGTGTTTAGAATGGGGAAGCACAAAGACAGGTGAGCAAGAGGACCTGATCATCACAGCACTGAATTGTGTGCTCAGGGTGCCTCAGTATCTGCCCCAGGAGCAGCGTTTCGACATCAGAGTACTGGTGAGTCACTCCATCCATTCTTCTCATACATCCATCATCTACTGAACCATTCATCCACCTGTCATCATCACAGCTGTGTAATAAATGGGATAATATGCAACAGACTGGGTGTTGTAGCAATGGAAACCCTCTGAGTGATCAAGACCTCACTGTTACACGGTGGAGTCCAGATCGTGCTGTCAGTTTTGTGACAATATCGTGTGTGTGTGTGTGTAGGGTCTCGGTCTGCTGATTAACCTGGTGGAGTACAGTGCAAGGAACAGACACTGTCTGGTGGAGATGGAGATGGGGATGGACAGAGGCGAACTCTGGGACTCTGTATGTGTGTCTGATAAAGATGAGCTGAACACCGAGGGCTCGCTAAGCGCCATCGCAGCACTGGTCAAGGTCCGTCGCGTCCACACACGCACACTCACTTTTACATCGTTGCTCGGCTATTACGTAGCAGTAATGACTCATAAGTGTGACTTATCTGTTCTGTTTTTCGCAGAGCTATTTTCATTAAAGCTATATCATTTATTACACTTTTATTATTGCTGCTTTAACTAACACCGTGTTGTTGCAGTCAAACAGATTTAAAATGTAGTGTAGACGGTGTTGAGGACATGAGTGCACATAGAGTTTAATCCCTTTAAACAGAGCTGTTAAAATGGAGCCCCCAAATCACAGGTTCCTGAGCTCAGATTACTGTCTGGAACTCCTGACTGGGGATCCTCTGGGTTCTTGATGAGTAAATATAAATTCCGCTGGAGCCCGAGTTCTGTCTCACACAACCCCAGCAGCTCCTTATTTCACCTTCACTGAAGTCGCACACTACTGTATTACTATATCAGCAAACTAACTTTCTAACAGTTTACCAGGTTCATGTTGTAAGGAGCTTTAGCAGCCAGTATAAAATCTGTTAGCTAGTTTAGCCTGAATATCTAGCTGACTTTGTTCGGGTAAGAAATCCGACATCCGTCTTTCAGTGTGATCATAATGCCTTCCATGTTGTAATCCGTGTGTGTAGCTGTTCCTCCAGCGTGAGCACGCCGCCGTCCAGGCTGAGGCAGAGACGGATGACTTCATCAACGACGTGCCCACAGAGGCGCTGGACCAGAGCGGGGAGTGGCAGGAGACATCTGGAGAGATCCAGTGGGTGGCGTCAGAGGACAAGGGCACAGAAGACGACAACAACAAGAAGAAGAAAGAAGAAGATGAAGAGGAGCTGGACCTCAACAAAGGTGAAGCGCATGCACACGGTATTCATTCATAGACAAACACTAGTGACATTTTCAGAGAAAGGGCAGCAGTGTGACCTTTGACCTTTAAACTTGTGTCTGTAGCGCTCCAGCATGCAGGGAAGCACATGGAGGACAGCATTGTGGCCTCGTACACTGCACTGCTTTTAGGCTGCCTCTGTCAGGGAAGTCCTGTAAGTACACACATACATGCAAGCAAACGCATGCATACCCATAAACAAACGTGAGCGTGCACACACACACACACACACACACACACATGTCTGATTCCTTTATTTTATGAGCCGGTTCCTCTCACCTCACATTTTCAATTGTTTTTTTTTTAATTCAGATTTCTGTGAAGTTTCTCAATCTCACATCTTATTTATTTTTTCTTGTTGCTTGTTGCTGCTGCACTGATTTATGGGTAGTAAGCAACACTGAGGACACGTCAGTGATGTCTTCAAGTAGGAGCAGTGTGAAGGCCTCTTTAGAAGACCAGAACCCAGAGTATGGTCAGTTTTGAACGGTCCTTGATGCCTCACTGTCTTGTTAGACTCGTTCTTGAGTGTTTCACCCATTTGAAACACGCCCTGGTCTCCTGGCACAGAGCCCCTTGCTGGATATCGATGTTATTTTTTGCATTTGGAATGTGTTAAATGCTTACATGAGTGTCGTATCTAATTGTTGGCAGTGTAAAGGTAGTTAGGACGAATTTCTTGGTGTGTGTAATTTGCTGACTATTGCAAAAGCTGAAAACATCAGAAGGGTGGTAACTGTTCCATTGTTCTTCACAGTGTACACTGTAACGTGTAGTTTTCATTTTTTAATCACATCTTGAGCACGCTCAGTTTTTGCATGTAAATTTGCTCTGAAATGAGATTAGACTTAAGTCTTTATTTATTAGTGCAGTCAGGCCTGAGATGTCATCATGGCAAACGAGTGTTGTCTGGCTGATAGAGAGAACGGGGGGAAAAACAGAAATCCAGTTAATTAAAAAACACATTATGGCCCAACTCATGCGTAGACTGAATTCAAAAAAGCCAAACAGGATGAAGGATGCTGAGCTCATTGTTTCTGATCTGAGGGTAAAACACTCAGAAAGTGAAACAGATACAGAAAGGGGACCAACACCTTACAGGTGACTTGTTCAGTTAAAGAAAAGACTCGGTGTTAAGGAGGTGTGGGGCTCCATGTTGAAGATCGGATCCTGCATTTCAGGAAGTGTGAGAATCACTATTAAACAAGGAGAAGTAAGAGGGAACTGGTTTAATCTGGAAACTAAAGTGCTCTGATCAGGCCTCAGGTGAAGTCGGGTATTTATTGGAGACTTGGAATGTAAGAGGCAGACGTTGGCAGAAGAACAGACATGCAGCTTACATGTCGATGTGTTAGTGTCTGTGTGTTTTGTTTCCCAGATGAACGTGAGTACCGTGCGGGAAAATCTTCCCAAGGGCGATTTCTCCATCATGACAGAGATGCTGAAGAAATTCCTAAATTTCATGAATCTCACTGTGAGTGCACTTCTTTCCACACGATTTACCTGAATATTTCTTCATTCAGTGCATGCATGTGCGTGTGCATATAGGCTTCTGTCCACGTGTGTGTGCCTGTTTGTGTCCACGTGTGTGTGTGTGTGTGTGTGTGTGTGTGCACATGCATGCGCGTGTGTGTACATGCCTGTGTGTGTACGTGCCTGTGTGTGTGCGTGCCTGTGTGGGTGTGTCTGTCTCTCTGTGCATGTGTACATGCCTGTGTGTGTCTGTCCACGTGTGCACCTGTGTGTGTGTGTGTCTGTGTGTCCACAAGCATGCCTGTGTGTGAGTGCGCCTGTTTGTGTCCACATCAGTGCACCTGTGTCCACGTCCATGTGTGTCCACGTGCGTATGTGCATGTCTGCATGCGCCCGTGCGCG
This sequence comes from Tandanus tandanus, assembly GCA_039654325.1. NCBI lineage: Eukaryota > Metazoa > Chordata > Actinopteri > Siluriformes > Plotosidae > Tandanus > Tandanus tandanus. Next base: position 16,740,673 of record JBCNYH010000021.1, read on the forward strand.
TGTCTGTCTATGTGCGTGCATGCCTGTGTTTAGGTGCGTGCGTGCCTGTGTGTGTCGACATGCGTCCATATGAGTGTGTGTGAGTGTAATTGTGTTTTATGTTTTATTTCCAGTGCGACATGGGCACCACAGGCCAGAAGTCAATCTCTCGTGTCATCGATTACCTCGAGCACTGTTAGTTTGTGATGGAGGCCAACCCACGTGCACACTCTCACTCACACAGACACACATGTACACACAAACACACACAAACACCTGTCCAGACAGAGGAATGCAGCGGGCCACCAGCAGCTGGGCATCAGCAGACCTGTTCCTCGGTTTTGAAGAAGCTGCTCCTTGCTCTGCTCTGATGATGTCATGTCACAAATCAGCCTTAGAGGAACACAAACACACACACACCGTTGATCCGTTTATCCATCGCTCACTTGAATGTCGTGTTGAAAGCCGAACAATGCGACCTGGCTTTGATTGAGCGAGCGTATGAATTAATCTGATCTCATCCCTTAGAGGGTTTTTTTCAGGATGAGAAAATCAGTGTGTGGAGTCAGAGCGTGTGAGGAAACTGATTCTCGTTGTGTCCCTGGTGTTAAAATCTTAAACCTGGTGCAGTTCTGGAGAGCACGAGAACTCGAGTGCGCTGATCACTCGGTGTCTTCATGAAGTGACAGGAAGGGGAGGTATGATTAGCTTAGCCGTATATCGACTCGAAGATACAGTGCTGCATGTACAGCTATGAATGACGAAAACACACGACTGCTCAGTTCAGCTCCTTTCAGCATTTATTTTTTAAAATATATATTATTGATAATTTATTTGGATTTAAGGGCACTGCATGATTTTGAAGCTGAATGTCAGTATAAAGCCCTTAAAGTTAATAATGTTTAAAATCTCCCACAGCCGGTTTCTTAACCAACGCCTTTAAAACACGCCTCGTGTTCCTGTTCTGTTTGTCTTCATGTTTTTTTCCTTCTCACTCACACACAGAGCCATGATGCGTTTATTCCACCTGATGGAGTTAATTCACCATCTAGATGTACAGAACATCACACGGTGTTATTATAATATTATTATTATTATAATTATTTACTTTTAATTGATTCGTATTATCAATGTGTTTTACCTTTTTGTTGCCTGCTGCAAACCTTTCACTGGGTGTTTGTCCCATTACAGAATCATTGCTGTGTGTGTGTGTGAGAAAGAGAGAGTGCGAGAGAGAGAGAGAGAAGGCCGTTCAGTGTGCTACCCATCGCTGTTCTTTTAACTCTGGAAATGAATGGAACCACACAGATGTACATATTTTTGTAAATATCAGCTCTTTGAAATCTAGAACGATAGACTACTTTTCAGAACTGAAACTTATTTTTATTTTATACAGCTTTTTTTTTGTTGTTGTTGTTGGTTTGTTTGTTTTTTCCTCTCATTTTTGTTGAGGTTAAATTTAAGCTACGTCCAAAAGCCAACTGCAGGAACCTGGACACTTTGTACCAATTTCAAAAATAATGCCTTTGATTACTTGTGTATATAATTTTAACTTGAATAAAAAGTTGTTACTTTCACTACTTCTCTTTCAATTCAACACAATGTTCTTTTTTCCCTCCAGATATTTTATTGTCTGTACAATTCTCAGCTCAGATTTATTTCTACAAAGTTCCATGAAATATACACCACACAATATAACCAGGACGTTTCCTCGCTACTTCACGCTGTCGCTCTGTTCCCAGAAGTTCATCGTTGCTCTAAGCTCATGCTGCAGTGGATCCTCTCGGTTCCCTCCACAACACCCTTCAGAGTCCCGACAGTCCTGTTCCACTCTTTCCATTGCATTGCCCTCGGAGTTCTCTGGTTCCGAGATGTCATCCAGAGATTCTGCTCTGTCCTGGAGCATCTCGCTCAGTGTTCCGATGTAAATCTGTGCCATCTGCAGCGTCTCGGATTTAGAAAGCCTCCGGTCGCTCTGGAGCTGTGGGATGACGCTACGTAGCCGCTCAAATGCCACGTTCAACCCCAGCATCCTCCGGCGCTCACGGGCGTTTGCAGCTAACCTCCGTCTTCTTCGTTCGCACTCTGCAGGAAGGCGGAGTCCTGAGATGCTCCAGTCGGGTCTGTCTTTGCCGTCCCGGTGACTGTCTGAAAACATGATGTAAGGTCCACTGTGGCGAGCCATTTCCATCTGCAACAGTTGTCTGTCTGTCTTTTGTTTTTGTTTTTTTGGTCCATTTGAGGGTGAAGAGGAGGTATTTATGGATGAAACCCCGCCTTCATGCTTTGGTGAGGGGCGTGGTGAAGACCTCATGTCTATGAAGTATTCATGACTAGAAAGTGAGCACTTTACATAAAGGACAGCCGGGAGTCCATTAGCAGAGTTCATCAAAAGTGGATTAGCCGCGCCTCGGCGATCGCCAAGAGCTCCATGCCAGCTTGGGGAAGGGGAAGAGCGCCAGGGCTCCATGGGTGAGCAGGCACAGATCACGCCTCGCCTTTGTAGAGCACGTGGTTCATCACAATGTCCACAAGAACTTCAATGGCAAATTTAAGGAAGCTTGTGTTCAAGCAAGCGATTCTCAGTTAAAAGAATTAAATGATCACTCAAATTATCTGGTCAGTTCCTACAGACAGTCCTGCATCAAAAAAAAGAAATCTGAACGTCTGTAGCCTGTGAAGAACGGCTCATTCAGGATCTAATTTGACAAGCAGCATCCTCTGCAGCTGCTAATCCAATTAAACGCTGTACAGTCTGCAGTGTGGAGCGGCCGCCACTTTCATTAAATTACATCAAAACCCTGCACCCTCCAGACTGCTCCAGCGCACCCCTGAGAAACAAAAGAGCATTCACTCCAGACATGTGGCATTCCGTGGTCGTGCTGGAGGAGGTGGAGCTGATGGAGGTGGGAGTCTGCGCAGTGCCTGGCCAGGTCTCAGCTCTTTTGGCACACTTCTCATATTAAAACCAACGAAGCGGTTCAATGAGGCAGCGGATCAAACCGGGTGTCAGAGCAAAACCGAGCTGTAATGAAAACTGGAGTGATACTGCGCTGGGGGAGGATTAGAGACCAGGATAAACGGGAGAAAAACATTTCTTTTCAGAGTGTGCCAGCACAGCCTTTTGTTTTTCTTTACCTAATCCACAAAGTCCCACTTGGCACCATTTCACAATGTGTATGAGCAGCGACACTGAAGAGTGACCGTGAGTGTCACCGCAGAATGAAAAGCGTTTACACAAGACACTCATTCGGTACCTCGGATCATCGGACGTGTCCGACGCGTGAAAAAATAAGCAGATCAAAACTTAGACGAATCATGTAACTGTCCATGTTACTGAGATTTCATACACGGTCGACTTTACATCATGAATTCATTTCACTTGCGCACCACCTTCACCAGCATTTTATAAAAGTTACCTCCAAAACAAATCCATGAATTAAAGCACCACTGCTCACTCTTCCCAGAAACACCTTCACTGTTTTCCTTCTGAAAGTGTCACCATAACCTGTAACACTCTTCACGCTTACTGTTCATGATCCCTTTAAGAACCATCAACAGTGGTGGTTCAATGGTTAGGGCTCTGGGATACTGATCCAAGGGTGCGTGCTTCAAGCCCCAGTACCACCAAACTGCCACTGTTGGGCCCTTGAGCAAGACCCTTAACCCTTAATTGCCCAGTGTGAAACAACACGTAAGTTGCTCTGGATAAGGACGTCTGCCAAAGGTCGTAAATGTAATCAGCATTTTATTCATCTGTGTGTCACATAAAATTTTGATTAAAGTATACTAAGGCCTGTTCACATCCATTAAACCAGTATAACCACATGAGAGCGGAATGGATCATTTACCTTTTGTGTGAGCTACGCGGAAGGTGCTGTGACGCGCCGATTTTCATTCCGCAGGAAATTGTCCACAGTCCACGACTGCACGCTCAGCCCTAGTAAGTTATCATTTTTCATGTATGCTATATATTGTTGATGTTGTTATAAACATTTAGGCACTGCTTAAAACCAGAGCTTCGTAAGAATTTGTAACAATGTCCTGTTACCATCACGTTACGACCGCCCCCTCCCCAAAGTTTTGATATTGTCTGAAAGTGTTACGCTTATAGATATAAACACAAGACCGGCGCTACTCGGTATACCGAGTGTATTCGGAATGTGCCAAAGTTGCCGCCATCTTTCCAGAGTCTAATTGTACTTGACAACTGGGCTTTATAACAAGCAGGATTGAGGAATTATTTTTTTTTTGCTTCGTTTTGTGCTTTATTTTGAGTAGTATTGTTCTACGTGCTGGTAAAATACCATGATGCATGTAAAATTAAAAATATTTGGACTTCCGAATTTTTTTTTCTGGAACAGAATAAATACTAAAGAATGCAATTATTCTGTTGATACAATACTTAAAAGTGAAATGTTATTCCTAGAGATACTATTTCCCTTGTTGAAGCACGTTGAGACACAACATTCAACACTCATCTTATTGGATTTAATTTAGATTTTAGTTCTTGGTAGTACGGCGAACACCAAAGGCATGTCATGCGCGGGACTTGTCCGGTCTTATGTTTATGTCTGTGGTTACCCTATTCAGATAAGATTTCTTTAATGCAAACCCAATATCATCACAGGTGAGCAAGATGTCATTCCGCTGGATAGGGTTACTTCCGTAAGCACATGATACATGCCAGAAACGTCATGCGCTTCCTCATTGTGATTGGACTAAGAGCCTTTCTATTGAAATGAGTAATGCATTGCGTGGCAGTAATAGTTTATTTTTGCAGCTAAAAAAATGAAGGTACCTACTGCATATGGCACATAGAATTCTGTTCACGCTGTTTAAAAAAAAAGTAAGCAGTTGTTAAACAAGTAACAGTTTAGAGATGATCACCATCACTCAGACACTCATTCCCATTTCAACAGTTATATACCGGCATGAGGAATATCACCACAGTGTTCCCACATGCACATGTACGAGACAGATGGACGGACACAATGTTCATGACACAAAATCAGATCGATGCTATACCAAATTTGGAGCTCCGCGGTTACCTTTGAGCTGTATATTATTCATGCTATTATTACTAGACTCATTTTTATATAGATAGGAACTTTCCTGTAGGTCTAACGCCGGGATCTAATTAGTTAATTAATTAATTAACTTCATCTTTAAGTCAGACAGAGCATGTGTGGGTCCGAAGACTCGGAAGAGGTACGTTTTTAAATTCAAATTTCTCCACTAATGACATAATTAATGTCATGACAGTAGTAATAGTGTTATTACTACTAAGTTACTTAGAAATAAGTAATTAGTAGTATTAGCGTAAACATGTCATTCAGGTTACGTAACCTAACGTTAGGCCTTATTATACAATAACATGGATCTGATATGATATATGTACCAGTTGGTGCCACGTAAAAGCTCAGTGAACTTGTGTGTTCACCACACCAGTCACTTTATCCTACTAGGGTAGGCTGGAGCCTCTCAGTCTCTTGGAGAAGGAGGGGTACACCCTAAACAGCTTGCCAGTCCAGCACAGGGCCAACACACACTCACAATCATTCACACCTAGGGGCAATCTGGAACAGCTAATTAGCCAAATGTGCATGATTTTGGATTATGGGAGGAAACTCATGCAAGTAAAGGGGGAGAACGTGCAACTTCCACACAGAGCCTGGGACTCGAACTCAGGACCTTCTAATCACTACACCACCATGCCACCCCAGAATGGATCGATCGAAACACTAATAAAAATATATTCAGGTCCATGTTACTGTTTAAAATCTGTACTTTGGGATGTTCACAGCGTTGTTATGAAGTGTTTTTGGCATTGAAGATGCTTACCTCGTTCTTGGCGCAGAGGATTGTGGGCGTCTATAGGACCACGAAGGCGAGCCATTCAATCATAAAAGGAGGAGTGTGTACGGTAGTTGATGCTGTGCAGTACTGTAGGATTCAGGAAGATTCTCTTTCCAGTCATTTTCAGTAAAACTAATCAGCAGCTCGTAATAAAAAAAACCCTCAATTTAAATAGTTTTCAGTGGTTTTTCTTTTTATCACCTTTTAATCTATGAGGTGTAAGAGTTAATTCGAGTGATCTCAGAATTCTTATAAACGTGAAACAGCGATGAGCATCAGGCTTCTTATTGGGTACTGATGAAATGTGAAGTCAGAGCAGACAGCGGTGAACCTCAGATTGATTTCCTTTCACCTCTGACCACTGCTGTGCTGACTCGCTGGCGTGTGTGTGGGGTGTCAGTGTCTTACGTTCCCTGCAGCTACTTTTACTAGTCATCAATTAGGCCGGAACATAAGTGTGTGTGTGCTCGATTCTCGGCAGTGAATGCTTAATCAGCCGTGACACTCCACTAATGAAAGCTAGGCCTTCCCACTCACATCACAACACTAGCTTTGGTGTGTGTGTGAAACTATCTGTTAGGTTTCAGAAGTTGACTTGATAAGTTGATTGTAACCTAAACAATGTGGCATGCCTTTCTGTGTTCGCTCCGTGTGAGAGAGTGCGAGAGAGAGAGTGTGCGCGTGCGTGTAGTCCAGCTCCCTCTTTTCGTGACGTCTATCAATGTGACATTTGTTCACGGCCTAATTTCTTCCTGATTGATCCTTTGGGCCTGAGCGATCAGGAGAGGAAAGGTGTGGTTCAAACCATGCTCCCCCTCCCTCCCTCCTTTCTTTCTTTCCTTCCTTCTTTCTTTTCTCCCCTCATTTCATCTCATGTATAAAAAGAAAAGAAAGACTTTTAAGGAAGTTAATTAATTTCCTACGTGCTGCTTTTCTGCTCAGTCGTTTGTAACTAACTGCCTCGGCAGTTTCCTCTGAAGTGCTGCTTCCTAATAATCATCGGGTCACTCCCCACTTCAGCACTGCTATGTGTGTGTGTTGGATAGGAAAGCTTGAGCAAGCTGAAGGCGTTTCTTTCCAGTATGCATTGATGTGTTAAGTGGAGTTTGTAACAGGACTCGTTTCGGAGCCCAGAAGGGAGCCATTTTACCGCGTTACTGTAAATGGATAAATATAAAATAAAATTAGACCAATGTAATAATGAACACAGGATGCTAGCTGGGGCAGTGGTGGCTCGGTGGTTAAGGTGCTGATTTATTGATCCGAAGGTCGGCGATTCAAGCCAACACTCTCACCAATTTGTCACTGCTGTCCCCCCAGTGCAGCTAACTGGGTTATCAAAGGCCAGCCCTGTCTCTCACTGTCTGTGGTGAGAGGCATGTAAAAGGACCATTGCTGTTGTTCGTAAAGAGTAGGCCATTGGGTTGCTGTCAGTGTGATGATGGTCTGGTGATCTGTCCAAGGTGTACCTCGCCCAGAGTCGGCTGTGACTCCCCGCGACCCTGAAAATGAATAAGGATGCTAGCCACTGATTAGCATGAATGCGGGGGAAAAAATGCCCATTTACTACATGCAGAATGCCAGGAATAATTTTTTCAGCATGGCCATGAAGACATGGGTGTGACTAAAATCCCAGATGAAATGTCTACAACCCTTATTTATTCCCTTGTGTCTGTTTGGCCTCAGGTCAAGCTTTCCCCTCCTCAGTTTATTTCCTCATTAGAAATGCAGGGTTTAATTAATCGCACCAGCCGCTGGATATGGCAGCGCAGCGCTTTTGCAAATCAGATGCTCTTTAGCACAGAGAAGAGGAATAATAATTCCCAGCCTCTGGAGAAACAGGAGCTGAGGACGAGAGAGTGATGATGGTTTAAGAAACAGATATGAGATACAACGGAAGCTGGCAAATATTGATTTTCTCTTAATTGGCTCCCACCTTGACCCTGATCACGAGAAGCGCAGATGAATAAATCCATATCAGTCAGGGAATCTGAAACACACACTGCGGTACACAGTCCTGCCTGGTGTTGGGGGATATTCATTTCCCAAATGGCCTGGATATTTCTTTCTTTCTTTCTGAATGTGTTTAATAAACACTTCTCATTTCGGTAAACAGTAAAAGATGATTTTAAAAAGAACCATAAACACTCCCATCCTTTCCACGCCCTTATATTATTAAGGACCTGGAGTGATGTCGAGGTTGAGGACCTGCCACATGCCATGCTGCTACTGCTGCGTTTAATGAGAGACTAGTGTTCAGGCTTGAACCATGCACTGATCACTGAGTACAACCGTGTTAAGTTGAAAAGCATTTCAGAATGTACATTAGGTTGACCTGCTACCACAAATCGCTGTGATTTTTTTATTTATTTATTTTTTCCCCCTGGCTTGCTTTTGGGTGCTTCTGAACTGCCTTTCTATTCACCATGGCTGTACAAAATGATTATTTGTGTATGTGTACCCTTCCTGTCTGCCTGTCTGTACTCCTCTAACTAAGATAAGAGATGAGATAACATATCTTTATTGTCAACTGTTGCATGAACAGGCCCTGCGATGGCCTGGCGAGCTGTCCAGGGTGTACCCTGTCTTCGCCCAGAGTCGGCTGGGATGGCTCCAGCCTCCCCCGACCCTAATTAGGAGCAAGTTGCTTCGAAAATGAATGAATGAATGTTGCATGAACAATGAAAATCAATTTAGTGGCTCTCTTTAGCAGCAATTATAAGAATGCACAAAAGACAACTATGGTATATACACAAAGCTATATATGTGCAAATACATGCATACACATATATACACACGTATATTCTACATATATACAAACACATACATATATCCACATATTCACACGTGTACAGGCTTATACATTCATTCACATATTCACACATATAAACATACACAAAAGGTGCATGGTATGTACAGGGTAGAGCTTTTAACCATAAAGTGCATGATGATATAGTGTTATATAATGTTAGAGACCTGCTCTAAACATCTCTCATCAGCAATGAGGAACTATGTGTGTGTGTGTGTGTGTGTGTGTGTGTGTGTGTGTGATAATTCACAGGAGATCAGCACTGAAAGAACTGAGTAGAAATGAAGAGAACAAATATGTGTGTGGTTTATTTACTTTGCACCGGTTGTGTGTGTGTAATAGACAGCAGGTTTCACAGACAGCGGTAATATTTTTTCTCTGCGCGTCGTATCGAGGGGATTCAGGGCCTTTTAGTCACGCAGTGGTGTTCAGCGGAGGTTAGCTAAACGTTATTCCTGGGGACATGAAGGATGAACGAACGAAGAATATGTGAAATGGAAGATCTCCATTAACACTGTTATGGACTCGGATAAAAAATTAATGATGCCGTGTTTCTCCCCCCAGAGGTGTTTTTATCATGTCATGGGAAGGTCTGTGGGTTGAGTATGCATACACACATCCATTAGCTGTGTGTGTGTGTGTGTGTGTGTGTGTGTGTGTGTACAAGACACTTGGACACATCCATCAAGAGTAAAGATGAGCAAGCTTTCAGTCTGCTTCTCTTCCCTTGAGCTACAGAAATGCATCTCTGTATACAAATCTGATGCAGATCCATCAACAAAACCGCAGGACCTACACCGGCGACGGTGTGGCTACGGTCTGCTGGAGTTTGAATATATAATTATTAAAAAGAATTTATAAACTTTTTCACCCAACAGATGTGAACATCACTAATAATGAATGAACTGGAGGGATCGTTCCTTGTGTGTGTGTGTGTGTGTGTGTCTGTTTCTGTCCCCTTCCCTGCGTTTATATTTAGCTCCCGCCCACCAAGTGGCTCGGGAACTATAGGAATGGGTTCCGTCTGTCTGTCAATCACACTTTAGTTTCCGGGCAGTTACTTGTCGCGTGCTGAAGTTGGGGCTTTTAAACTCGGTATGCTTGTTCACTACTATGAGTGCTAGGATGAGTGTGTGTGAGTGACCTTGACCGACTTTTCAAGGTCACAGAGGCAAAACTGTATATTAGGTTTCCAGACATTTACTTGCCGCATGCTGAAGCTGGAGCTTTCAAACTTGCTATGCCTGTTCTATATTGGCATATTATGAAATGGTCCTTTCAGCAGAAGCATCTGGACCCCTGTTGTCTGTTATCACTTTTGGCACTTGTGCATGTCCAGTATAAGGTGTAGAACACGTGGGTGTTTGAGGTCAGGGTGACCAGCAGGTTAGATTTGGAAATGGACCCAAACACCAGCAAGTTTTCTTCAATAGCTTCAATCCTTCCTCCTTTTTCAGAATATACTGAAACTGTAGACTGAGACTGTTCACCCAGAGCGCCACAGATGCCATTATATGCTTCAAGAATGTTGAAGGGGAAATGCAGGGAAGGTCATAAGGACTTGCATTGTGTGGCGTACAACACAGTGCCTAGAAAGGAGCTGTGGTACAGTATGAGGAAGTCAGGAGTGGCAGAGAAGTATGTGAGGGTGGTACAGGATATGTATTAGGACAGCTGTAGGAATGACAGACTGGGTGGAGGTGGGGTTATATCAAGGATCGGCTTGGAGCTCTTTCTTGTTTGCAGTGGTCAAGGACAGGTTGACTGATAAGTTCAGAAAAGAGTCTGCACGGACTATGATATTTGCGGAAGACATTGTGATCTGTAGTGAAAGCAGGGAACAATGAAGACGAGTCTGGAGAGGTTGAAGTATGCGCTGGAGAGAAGAATAAAAGTCAGCAGGAGCAAGACAGTGAGTGTGTGTGTGAGAGAGAGGTGATAAAGAGATCACTAAATAATTGGGGTCAACTATGCAAGATAATGGAGAGTGTGGTAGAGAAGAGAAGAAGAGAGTGCAGCCATGGTGGAATGGGTGGAGGAGAGTGGCTGCAGTGATTTGAGCGATGGATATCTGCACGAGTAAAGGGAAAGGTTTATAAGACAGTATCAAGGCCTGCTATGCCGTACGGTTTGGAGACGGTAGCACTGATAAAGAGACAGGAGGCGGAGCTGGAAGTAGCAGCAATGAAGATGCTGCGATTTTTTTCTGAGAGTAATAAGAATGGACAGAATTAGAAACAAATATGTTAGAGGGACAGCCCGGTAGAAGTGTTAGGCGCTAAAGTGAGAGAGGCCAGATTGAGATGGTTTGGGCATGTGCAGAGGTGGGATGAAGGGTATATTGGTGGAAGAATTTTAAGGATAGAACTGCCAACTTGAGGATGGATGTGGTGAGGGAGGATGTTCAGGTGATTGGCATGATGAGATCCCTAAAGGGAACAGCCAAAATAGAAGAAGAAGCAGTGTGTAATGCTCCATGTGGGATGTCCCATGGTGGAAATACATGCTAACTCGAATCTCCCGATTCTCATTCATTCCTATGGAAATTGTTTTTGTTTTTTTTGGGGGGGGGGGACTTTGTACACAAGTGTCCATCTCTAACATAATGACAGTGTGTAGGTCATGTCACACACTGGAGGAAATCATGATGAAGAGACCGAGGGACATGGAGGCTGGACCTTGAGTGGAGCACCTCTCAGTGGTGTGCTGATTACATTCAACATTCCACAATAATTGAAAATTTTAACAACTTTGGATCATCAGAATATTTTAACAGCTTGTTTACTTTTGTTTCGTTAAATAACTTTAATGTTTTCAATTCATAGCAGGCTCCCGAGCAGAGCCCTATAGGCATCAGGTAAGTCTGTTGGGCTTTTACACCCGAGCCTAGTGGCTCATCAGGCCGGTGCTTATTCCCGGTTTCTGTAGCGTG
>JBCNYH010000021.1:16771483-16790182 GCA_039654325.1 Tandanus tandanus
AGAGAGAGAGACAGTGTGTAGGTGTGTGTGTGCGCGTGAATGAGAGAGAGACAGACAGAGAGAGAGACAGTGTGTGTGTGTGTGTGTGTGTGTGTGTGAGAGAGAGAGAGACAGTGTGTGTGTGTGTGAGAGAGAGAGAGAGACCTCTGTGCAGGAGCTGAGTTTAATTGAGCTCAGTTTCTTACGCTATACTGATGCTGTATTCTGATTGGTCGGAATACTCCGATTGATTTTCAAGAACAGCAGCTCAGGTTTGTAGAAAGTCTAAGTCCCGCCCCTTCTGTTGGACTGTCATGGGTCCTTATTTTGGACGTTAGGTGCTATTAGACTAACAAAAGCAAACAGAGCAGAAGTTAAGTTTTGTTAGCGCACAGTGTTACCTAACGCTTTTGAGAGGTTACTATCTAGTAACAAACAAGATGGCGGACAAAGCAGTACTGTTCCCTTTACATGCTCCAGATTATGAGTTGAGGGGCATTCATGTGCAACCTCTCAGTCAGAAACTCATATAGACAGCGTGAATCGTTAAAGCAACGTATTTTCCAGCGCTGTGACTGAAACTAACAAGGTTCTGAACTCTGCACATTTCACTCCAGTGTTAAAGTGATTTATATTTATGATAAAAAAGACAGAAAGCCTTTTTCAGTGATTTTCAAGGAACCGGCTGCACTCCAGTGTTTATCCCAGGCATCAGATGAGGATGCACAGGAAGTCTGTGAGGAACAAAGTGTTCAGTAAACACTATTTTAGCTAACACAACATTAGTGAATTAGTGAACTGAACTCAGCCCTGATGAAGCCTTACCCCCCTGAGAGCTCCTGAGAACTATTTATAGTGTAGTGCTATTTATGAGCAGAAGACGGCGCTGTTCCCACTGCTCCCTTAGGCACTGTTTATTTGAAACACTAAGGAGATTAAATCTGATTTTTGTGACTGATTTGGACAAAAAATAAATAAATAAATAAATAAAATAAAACTAAAAAATAAATCTGATGATGAAATCCTCCGCCCTGTCTGAAGAAAGGATTCAGATGCTTTTGTAGCGTGAGAAATGTAACACTATCTGTTGCACATGAAATAAGAAAATATGGATAAATAGATTCTGATTACAGCACAGAATGTGTGTGTGTGTGTGTGTTGTCCTGAAAACCCTGTATGGTTTATATTACGTATACAATATATAATTATAAATAGGCTACATTGTAATGAGCAGTAAGGCGGTGTAGTGGTTAACATGTCCGCCTCACTGCAAGAAGGTCTTGGGTTTGAGCTCCCGGGTTCGACGCAGATGTTTCGGTGTGGAGGTTCTTCCCGTGCTTACGTGGGTTTCATCTGGGTACTCCAGTTTCCTCCCATAGTCCAAGGACACGCACATTAGGCGAATTGGCTGTGATACATTGCCCCTAGGTGTGAGTGTGAAAGTGCTTTTTGGCCCTGCGAGGGTCTGGCGAGCTGTTCAGGGGGTACCCCGTCTTCACCCAGAGTCAGGATTAAGTGGTTCAGCAAATGAGTGAGAGTGAGTGAGAGTACATGCAGACTTATTCATGTAGCTGTACAACACTGTTATGTATTAATGTATATATGTTCATTTCATATTTTTGTCATGTAGTAGCTTGTCTTGATTGCATTTTCTGACTGAAAGTGGTTTTGTGTTTCTGCACACAGTTTTTATCCCATCATGCAGTTCTGCTAACACAGAGAATTCAGTGCGACCAGACTCCAGCATAGCTCGTCACGCCGCTAATTAAAGACTAATTCAGGGTGCTAATGGACTCATTAAACCTGGCTGTGTGGCAATGGGGGTGGCACTTCATGTGTGTGTGCGTGAGTGTGTGAGTGTGTCTGTGTGTGGTGTGTGTGTGTGTGAGAATGTGGAGAACGCTGCGCTCTAATTCCCTGAGCACGGTAGCAAGAAAGAGTAAAATGATAAGAAGAGAGATATGAAGTTATCCATGGTTATCATGATGGTGTGATTTAGTGAAAGAATAAAGTGTGCGTGTGTATACATACATACATACATACATACATACATACATATATATATATAATTAAAAAATATGTGAACACTATGCCTGAAAGGTTAAATGCTGTAATCAAAGTAAAGGGTGGCCACACTAAATATTGACTTTTTTTCTCACTGTATTTTTTAATTTCTTCACTCGCTAAATCATTCCATATGGTTTGAACTTCATTCATGCTATGCCAAAGTCAAAAAAATAAAATTTGCTGCACCTTTAAATTTTTCTGAAAAATTGGTATTTTCAGTGTTTTTGTTTATTAGCCATAGTTTTACCCTAATATACTTGTCGGAATGATTATTATTTTTTTTTTTTGGTTCTCGTTGCCTACAATAGCATTGTTCAATACATTTTTACCAAAAAATTAGAGAATACTTTATTAGGAGCCCTTTTAGACAAAAGTGGTGGTGTATTATCTTCACTGCACACTACTGTGTATGTATGTATATATATATATATATACAGAGAGAGAGAAATCTGCTATGTCATTCATTATAGAGAACCTCAGCTGTCCAAAGGAAAAAACAACTGCTTGAGCTGTGTGTGTGTGTGTGTATGTGTGGGCATGTGTGTGTGTATGGGTGCGTGTGTTTGTGTGTATGTCTGTGTGTGTGCGTGCTTGAGTGTGTGTGTGTTTATGGCAAACATTGACCTCAGGCCTTAAGTTACATTGCATAAATTGTCCACCCCATATACGTGTGTGTGTGTATGTGTGTGTATCTGTGAGTTTGTGTACCACCAGATGGCAGCGTGTCTGAAGGATAATGAGCAATGAGCTCTCTCTCTCTCTCTCTCTCTCTCTCTCTCTCTCTCTCTCACACACACACACACTGACCTTGTCTGGAGTGAATGTTGTGATGCGTGTACAGCAGATAAAGTGTTAGTTTTTAATAAGTGATGACTAAAACAATAAATAAAACCTCAGCATGTGCCAAATCACCCCAAATTATTCATAAAGCAACCAAATTTAGTGGTTAAAAGTGGTTAAAACATTTGTGTAGATGCAGCATTAAACAAACTGTTGCTATAGAAACAATAACGTCATGGAGGTTGGAAGTATTTGTAAGGTAGGGGAGCAATGCGGTGGGGGTCCTTCCCAGAAAACACACACACAAAAAAATATTGCAGTAGATGGCATTTTCTGCATTCTGTATTCACGTTTCAGCAGGTTGTGAGATGGTTTTTGTACCAGTGTGGGACATTAGGACAAAAACAACAAACAAACAAACAAAAAACACCCACCAACATATATGTACAGTATACATGGCAAATGCACGCAAAATAACTGCTGATTCAGGGGTGCGTTGTGGATTTGCAGTTTGAAAGTGAGCAGAGCCGAGGATGGTTCACTTACAGATGCTATTTCATTTACTAATAAATTAGGTTCGATAAAATTCTGAGAAGGCCATCTGCATCACATTTTATTCCAAACTGCCAGAGTACTAAATAAGCACTCAATAAGAATAAAATGATAATATAGTTTCACAAGTGGTTGTGATTTTACACAGCAAATAGACTCCTTTTTTAAATAACCTTCCATGGTGTAAATGACGGGGTTAAATTTACATGAAATGATACAGTGTACAAGTATCCTCCTTGATGTAACGTGGCCTGCTAACATTGCTATGGGAAAAGCTCATGGTTTGCCCACCAAAAGAGCAACTTCACCAACTTGGAACTACTTTCCTTTTTGCTGTGGTAAACTTTCTTATGTCCATGTTGTCTGGGGAACAAACCAAGAAATCTTCAGTGAACGAATAGCAATAAGTTAGCATTAATTATCTTTCTGATTTATTTCATTAACATGACATTATTTAGGTGAGGCACGGTGGCGCAGTGATTAGCACGTCCGCCTCACAGCAAGAAGGTCCTGGGTACGATTCCCAGTCTTGGGCGTTTCTGTGTGGAGTTTGTTCTCCCTATGCTTGCGTGGGTTTCCTCCGGGTACTCCGGTTTCCTCCCACAGACCAAAAACATGCACAGTTGGCAAGTTCCAAATCGCTCCTAGGTGTGAGTGTGAACGTGAACGGTTGTGTGTGTGTTCCCCTGTGATTGCCTGGCAAGCCGTCCAGGGTGTACCCCGCCCTCATTCAGAGTCGGCTGAGATGGGCGCCAGCCTCCCCACGACCCTAATTTGGATTAAGCGGTTCAGAAAATGAATGAATGAATGAACATCATTTTGTTAACTTTACAATCAGTCTAACTTAATGTAGCATTAGTATAGAGGCTCTGAAACAAAAACAAAGAGGGTTTTTAGCAACAGTTGAACATGGTGGAAGTGTGTGTGTGGTCCTACTTCAGCTATTTCAGGTACCTGTATTGATAGTTACAGACCTATATTCTGAAAAGCTTTCTGGTCTGACAGCCCATTGGTCCACCAGTTGCAGCCCATTGGACCAGCAGCCCTAACCTTTACCCTATCCCTCCTAAACCGAGTCGGGTGCCCAACCGATTTAATCAAGGTGTCCAGCTTATATGAGTAGGGCTCCTCGTACTGACAGCTCAGTAGACTGTAGAGCTGTGTTCGGTTACAAGAACATTTCAGAGCGTCCTCAAAATTAATGAGAGTTTGCCCTATTGAACAAGTAATTAACTGCACACATTTTTAGGATATATCTCATGGAAAATAAATAATATGGTGGATATAACTCTACATCTGATTGATTTTCCCTTTTCTTCTGCAAACGATTCACCTATGTATGTAACAGATCGCATTAGCAAAATATATAGTACACACACAACAAACAAGGGTTTTATACACCTTCCAAAACACAACTTAATGCAGGAAGATCGAGATGGTTCCTAAATTACTGCAACAGTTGCAATGCTGTAGACAAACATTTATTTACCTGTTTATTCAAGAAGCTGGAAAAGAACCTGATTGTGGAAACGGAGCACTCACTCACTCACTCACGCACTCATTCATTTTCCCAACCACTTATTTACCAGCGCAGGGAGGCTGGAGCCTATCTCTACCGACACTGGGTGAAGGCGGGGTACACCCTGAACAGCTCACAAGACCATCGCAAGACAACACACACAACCATTCACACTCAGACTCACACCTCGGGGCAATTTGGAACAGCCAGTAAGCCTAAAGTGCATGTCTTTGGAATGTGGAAGAGGAAACTGGAGTACCTGGAGGAAACATGCTCAAGCATGAGGAGAATAAGCAAACTCCACACAGAAACACCCGAGCCTGGGAATCGAACCCAGGACTTTCTTGCTGTGTGGCTGATGTGCTAACCACGACACTACTGTGCTACCCGAAGCAGGGAACTGCTGATCTTAAACCAGATTTTTTAGGGATGTCAACAAATGTTTGTTTGCTTGGTTTTAATTGCCTTACTCTTGTGTAACTTTCCTCAAAATAATTTGTGTACAATGTTAAATTGGTATCTGCTATTCGGATACTGTTTCCATACCAGCGTTTAGCTATATCTTGGACCGAGCTGGTTGCTGGTCAACCCAAGCTGGATTTTTCAGTAGGGTAGTAGTGGGTGATAATGCAGCATCGCAAGATTACGATAAATGCATTTCTGCCTGCCATTTTCAAGTCCAAATCCCCCAAACAGCTAAGTGTAAAAAGAGTTTGTGGCACTGATAGCAGCCCGGCGTGTCTGCTGTGATAATCAAGTGGAATGGATTCGGTAATGAATGATTGGATATTTTGATGCACTAAAATTTCACGTGATAAAAGTGTGTGTGAGTGTGTGTGTGTGTCTGGGTGGGGGTTTGGGGTCAAGGTCCAAACTAATATTTATTTTAAAGTGAAGGGTCTGAACTTGTCCCACTTCATACAATAGCTCCGGCGTCCATGAATAACTTATTAGAACAAGTGCATTAATCTTAAATGAACCTGCACTACTCTCAGAGCTGGTGTTCTGGAAAATGTATCAACATGTGACCAATCAGAATGCGGCAGCTGGGCTAAAATGGTGATGAGAAGCTGTGAGAAACTTAAATCTGACACAAATCCATTCGCACTGTGATGTACAGTCGGTCGTTGTGTATCAACGTCGTAATTAATATAATGTACACAACACGTCTGGAGCGCAGCACTTTTTACAGCAGCAGCAGCAGCAGCACAGTTTGAGAGGAAAACCGCAGATCTGTCAGCACCACGCACTCAACCAGACACTGATACATGGCTGTCAACTCCAAATCAGGATACTACAGATGCAATGAGATCTATTTTGTAAGAATTATCATTCATCACCTCCTCTCATCTCTCTAGAGCATTAGATAATATACTGAAACCATCAGATAATTATCAGTTATTCTACAAAACGCCTATCGGCATACATGATGAGATTGAGTGATATAACTGTTCTATTTTATCTGAACCCACTGGATTGTAAGAAATAAAGCATTTGTATAATTTAATTTTTTTAGGCTTTTCAGATTTGTATTTGTAAAATCTTTTGAAGACCATGCATCATTTTCCATCCACTTTGCAATTATGGGCCACTTTGTGTTGGTCTATCACATAAAATCCCTCCCCCAAAATAAATTTACGTTTGTGGGTCAAGGGGTGTGAAAAGCCGCTGTAAGAGAAGAAAACATGCCCATAGATTATTCATTGTTTCCTTAGCGACTTGGTAGCTCAGGTATTTCAGAGACATGCCAATGCGTGATAGTCTATTTTCCCACGCAGAATCAGGTTCGAAACCCACTGTGCTTATTCTAATCGTCTTACAGTTGATAAACAGTGGTGGCTCAGAGGATAAAGCTCTGAGTTACTGGTCAGAAGGTCAGCGGTTCCAGCCCCAGTACCACCAAGCTACCACTGTTGGGCCCTTAAGCAAGGTTCTTTACCCTCAGCTGCTCAGTTGTATAAATGAGATAAAACTGTAAGTTGCTCTGGATAAGGGTGTACACCAAATTCCGTAAATGTAAATTTTACGCATTAATTTTTGCTTGTATAATTTGTGCTGGTGCAACACACACACACACACACACGCGTCTAACTTTACCGAACAACAAAGAGGAGCGTCTGATCTCACTTTGAATCAGATTTATAGTACTGATGAATCTGCAGAAGTCAAACAGAAGTAAAGTAAATGTCGGTGGCAAAGTAGGAAAGTAAACATCTGTAAGCCAGTGTTACCAGTTAACATGAAAACCAATAAAACCGGAACACAGGACTTTTCTCATGATAATCTGCTTGGCTGTTGTAAATTCATCTTTATCGTTTGAAAAGGTATCTTAATCCGGCCTTATTTGATATATATATAGGGCAAGACAAGAAACTGTAGGGTAGCCTTAATGGTGCTATGAAATGGATATAAGTTTTATATATATATATATATATGCATGTATATGTATATGTACACACACGCACGCACACACGCACAGTATAGTCTGTTCCAGACAGGAGATAATGATATTAAGGACACAAGATAACACCAGATACTTCCAGACCACTGAATAATCTCGTCCAGACATGAATCAATGATTTTGTGCTTGTGTTGAGATTACAGACCGTCTCCTGTGATCTGCAGGTCTTTATTCAGCAGGAAATGTTCCTCTGCTCCCCTGAGAATTCTCTGAAGGAGACAGGACATGATGATGTGATGATATCTTTACGTCACAATGCACCCGAGTCCGGGACGTCTTCACGTGTCAGTCATCACCATGGTAACACTCTTCCTGTAGACACTGGCCATTTGGTCCGTTCTCTCCTTCACCTGTTTTTAAATCAGATCACCGTGTCACCTCCAAGATGCCGCGGATCGCTCATACAGCACTGGCAGGGACGGGTGATTGTAATGAGGTCAGTGGATTTGATATAAATGGAGGCGTGTGTTTATTTTGATTAAATCCTCTCATTGTTGATTATTTGATTTACTTGTGTATGTGACTGTTAATGGTTTAATTATTGAAGGAATTTTAATACTATTAATTAATTGTGTGTGTGTGTGTGTGTGTGTGTGTGTGTGTGTGTGTGTGTGTGTGTGTGTGTGTGTGTGTGCGCGTGCGCGCACGTGCGCACCACTCATTAGGTATTCAGCATCAGTGGAGGTATAAAACGTTTGTGTTGTAGGGCACAGAGAGTGTAGATGAGCTTCTCATTAAGTTTCCTCACTTCATGGTTGCCATAGCAACAACCAGCGATGCCAAGAGTGATGTCACTAATGTTATCTCCGTTTCCTGTAGAAATGTCTCACAGCTGGCAGTGAGAAGTGTTCAAGTCTGGTAATACAGGAATGCTCAATCTATCTATCTATCTATCTATCTATCTATCTATCTGTCTGTCTGTCTGTCTGTCTGTCTGTCTGTCTGTCTGTCTGTCTGTCTAATTCATTATTCTCCTTATTGTGATAAAGATGATGATGATTTAGGCAAGGTCAAGATAAAAAATCTATTTATTAATCACTCCATCCACAGGCCCGAGGGAGAGATGGAGATTTCACATTCCATCAGTAAATCCAGTGCACGGCCTGAAGCAATGTGGAGTTTTAAAATCATAGTGTCAGAGTAATGAAGCTCCCCGCCCCGGGGTGATGCAGACAAACACCATTCACATGCGGTATGTCAACTTTATGTGGTTTAACTGTTGATCTGCTCTTAATCTACTTCAAAAAGCCTGTCGTGCGTCACTCACCATCCTTACAGTGATATAACACACACACACACACACACACACACACACACATTCAGTCATTCATTCATTTAAACCAAACTCATCTGAATTCTAATGACTTCTGAAATTGCACTAAAATATGCTTCCACTTCATTATAACACAGTTCTCGAATCTGATTGATCAGAGCATGTTAGAGGGTATTGTAATATTTTAAAGTTTTGCTGTGCCTAATAGTTTCACGTCGTGTAGTGGTTAGAACTTCCGCCTCAGAGCAAGAAGGTCCTGGGTCTTGGCGAGTGCAACTTGAACGTGAGTTCTGTGCAGAGAATGTTCTCACCATGCTTGCGTGGGTTTCCTCTGGGTACTCTGGTTTCCTCCCACAGTCCAAAGACATGCACATTAGGCTAATTGGCTGTTACAAATTGCCCCTAGGTGTGAATGGTTGTGTGGGTGTTGGCCCTGCAATGGACTGGTGAGCTGTTCATGGTGTACCCCGCCTTTGCCTAGAGCTGGCTGAGATAGGCCCCAGTTGGAAAAGGAATGAAGGAAAATTTCATGTGATAATCCTGGAAAGGCTTGGCAGTCTGGAAACAAATTACAAATCTATTAAGGAACTATACTCAAATATTCAAGCAAGTGTGATTTTAGATAGAAAACTGTCACGAGCGTTCTCTAACTGTGGCGTGAAACAAGGCGGTACACTTGCTCTAGCCCTGTATGATATCTATACAGCTGTGCTTCTTCAATTATTCTTCAACACTATCAATCCATCTACAATGTAAAAGTGCGGACCTGAAAGGGAAAGTGAAAAGTCCAGGACGTGTATGTACATACAAGAAGCCCAGTATGTAGTTAACGTCGCCCTATTCAGCAATAGTGCAGAAGGTCTTCAGATATCTAAGAATATCGGTCTTCTCATAAACACCTCAAAGCCTGAAACAATTAGTATTGGCACCCCACTTGATTGCTTTGTAGATGATGGCATGGGTCGATCGCTTCAAAAGCCTCGGTAGTTCAGTCTCTAAAGACTGTGTAATTAATAAAGAGATCACCGTATGAATTCACTGTGCGTCTCGTACTGTCAGACGTCTGCAGGAAAGATTGTTTGAGTACAGAGATCTGACTTCACTGACTATGATCAATGTGTCCATTCTTCTTTCTTACAGCAATGAGTCATGGAACCTTCACCAAAAAACATGTTACGCACACAAGAACCATTCAGCAACATCACCTCAGGTGTATCTCAGATAGATGGGGCATGTTTGCTGTATGGAGGGAGACAAACTGGTCAAGACATTACTACATGGTGAGTCAGCTGATAGAACAAGAAAAGTAACTTGGTCATTACTTTGTTACAGGAACACTTACAAAAGAGTTCCCAAGCATGGGGATGAGTTCTAAGGTTATATAGAATTACATCGACATAATAAATAGAAAATTTCAACCTCAAATTTTAGACTATTTGAGTGTTTTCACTGTGTTTCTATCTATATTGGGTGTAAAGGCACACATACATACTACATATATATTTATTCATTCATTCATTTATTTTATAAGCCACCTAATCCTAATTAGGGTTGCGGGGAGGCATCTCAGCCGACTCTGGGCGAGGGCGGGGTACACCCTGAACAGCTGGCCAGGCCATGGCAGGGCCAACATACATACAACCATTCATGCTCACTCTCACACCTAGGCGCAATTTGGAACAGCCAATTACTGTACTGTGCATGTTTTTGCACTGTGGGAGGAAACCCACACAAGCATGGGAGAACATGCAAACTCCACACAGAAACGGCCGAGGGGAATTGAACCCAGGCCTTTGATGTGAGGTGGACATGCTTTACTGGAATATCTACAGAGGTCCATTTTCAGTAGCTATCATACTTAGGTTCCAGTGGCACATTGTGTTTGGTAATCCAGGTTTGTCATGTTAAAAACAGAATTAATAATTAGAAAACCCTTTTGCAATTATGTCAGAGCAGATGAAAACTGTTGTGATTAAAGAATCAATAAAATTGGCCTTCTTTGGGCTAGTTGAATATCTGGAGAATCAGTATTTGTGGGTTTGATTATAGACTCAAAATGGCCTTTCTTCTGAAATGTATCAGTCATTATTTGCTCTGGGTAATGAGAACTATTCCATATGAGAAACTGCCAAAAAAATGAAGATCTCATACATTGGTGTGTACTATTCCTTTCATAGAACAGCGCACACAGGCTCTAACCAGGATAGAAAGACAAGTTGGAGGCTCTAGTGCATAATTGAGCAAGAGGACAAGTACATCAGAGTCTGTAGTTTGAGAAACATCTGCCTGACAGGTGCTCAACCAGAACTATCATTAAATAATACCCAGAACCGGACACAGACATTAGACAGATGAAGATCGGAAAAAAGGGCTATAGAGAGATGAATCTAAGTTTCAGGTGAAGAACATTTATATGATGCAGAATAAAGATCTGTCAGTCAACATGGTGGGGGAAATGTGATGGTCCTGGGGTGCTTTGGTTGTGGTAAAGTGGGAGATGTATACAGGGTAAAAGGGATCTTGAACAAGGAAAGCTATCACTCCATTTTACAGCACCATGCTATACACTGTGGACAGCACTTGATTGGAGCCACTTTCCTCCTACAACAAAACAATAACCCCAAACACTCCAAACTATGCAAGAACTATTTAGAGAAGAAGCAGTCAGCTGGTATTCTGTCAATAATAGAGTGGCCAGTGCAGTCATCGGATCTCAACCCGACCGAGTTGTTGTGGGAGCAGCTTGACTCTATGTTACAGAAGGGCCCATCAAGTCCAACTTGTGGGAGGTGCTTCAGGAGGCATGGGGGTGAGATTTCTTTATCTTACCGTGACAAATTGACAGCCAGAATGACAAAGGTCTGCAAGGCTATAATAGCTTCAATTGGAGGATTTTTTTTTTAATGAAAGCTAAGTTTGAAGGACAAAATTTACATTACATGCAATGTAAGTTTATGTTTTTATATAAAATGTAAAGTTTTCTGGGTGACCCCAAACTTTTGAACAGTAGAGTGTATAATAGTATATAACATAGTATACAGTATGTAATATAGTATGAACAGTATGGTATACAGCACAGTATATATTTACATTTATGGAATTTAGCAGACACCGTTATAGTGGAGCAGCTAAATGTGATTTTTGGCCAGAATAATTCAGTTGATGATACAAGCATATCATTTGGTATGAATATACTTTGTAAGTCTATATTTGTGAAAAAACTGCTAGCCATCAAAAATTCTGATTCTGAAATTAAAAATTCAAAAAGTCTGTATTAAGCAATGATAGAAGGAGAACGGGCGCTAACATTTTCATAGTTCTTGAGTTCTGACATAGTTAATATACCTATCATATGTTTTTTCAGTATTTCTATGATCAAACGACTATAAATAGTCATAACAATCAAGTTTTATGGACAAATATGTAGCAATACCGTGGAACTTAGCATATTTTGCATATTATTTTGGAAAATGGCCGCTGTATTGGAATTTCAAGTGGCTTGCACTTTTTTCTTAAAGTCTACCCAATAATGAGTATTTCTTCCAAATTTATCATTTTCATACAAGTGAGCATTTGACGATTAAGGGCCTTGCTCAAAGGCCTAATGGTGGCAGCTTGGTGGTATTGGGGTTTAATCCCCTGCCCTTTGGATCAGTAACTCAGACCCCTAACCACTGAGCCACCACTGCCCCTAGTTGTCAGTAACTGGTAACTGGGCCTTAACGGACTTAATCCACTTCTTAATACCACCACTATCATGTCACAATTATAAAAACCATCAGTAATATACAAAAACGCAATACAACAAGGCCTGGCATTACAGAGAGAGGCATGTCGTGTATTGAGGATGAATACCATTATTACTAAAGCAAGAAACCCAGTTAACCCTTTATCTCCTAATGCATCCTCGCCGATACTCCTGAATTACATTTCTGCTAGTAACTCCGAGCATTACGTAACTTTCACCGGTGATCACCGGTGGAAGCTGTCAGTAAATTTGGTGCTTGGCCAAATGTAACAAGCGTAAATGTAACGGCTCGGTGGTAAAGGGTTCAGAATCAATATTTATCTATTAACATGACAGCATAAAAATTTTTTAATAAACACACCATACTCACCAGAGATGCTGATTATTTATAGACAAAATCCACCCTCCTTTCTTTTCTCTGACCAACCAATCAGAGGACGGAAAAATGCTGGCGTTATTGTGGGCCAGGCCCTGTGAGGCGAATTTGAAATCTGATCGGTTAAAGAAACAGCCCCATTGCTAATATAGTTTAAATGACATCGGCCAGCACTACTGATTCTGAAGGCCCTGGGCGGGTTAGATCGACATGGCAGCACATAGAGGCTGAAATCTGATTGGACAAAAAAAAATCTAACATTCATGTACATGTACTTTAAGCAGTGCAGCCAAGAGACACGCTACGAAATGAGGAGAATAGACTGTTGGGAATAAATTAATACAATTTCATGGAATAAATACTAGAATTTAGGTTGTAAATGTAGGTCAGTACTTCTGATAGTGTTTGGACCAGCAGAGAAGGCCTTGCTGACCGTGACGGCCCGCCACTGATAGTTATAGTATAGTATACTGTACCAACAGTGGGATAACAGTTACAGCTCAACTTTTCTGAGTTGTAAAACACTGGGTAAGACTTGCTGGAAGAAAAATGACATCACTTATCCATGAAATGTTTGTGCACCCAACCACACAGCATGACTTCACTAATATTTTGCCACTACCGGAAGTCAGGGTTTATTTGCCACTGCACTCTCTATGTATTCTAGGACTATGTGTTGCACCAACGCAGTAATGGTACGTTCTGTTTTTAAACCCCTTCCAGGAACTGAGCAGCTGTATTCTCCTGACCTGTACACCACGACCAGCATCATCTGAGGTGCAAGAAATGAACATCTCGCTCTGCAAAATGGAATGAAAGTTGAAAAAAAAAAGGTGTACAAAGTATCATACGAGTTCTGCGTATAGCAGTCACAGAATCAGCCAATGGTGCAGCACTGTGAAGAGCTTTGCAAGAAAATAAACCCAGAGAGACTCCTGTAAACCCTTCTGATGCCCCCCCCCCCCCATTTCATATCCATTAGCTTCATCTACAAAGAAAAAAAAACTTTATTAAGGGTGAATAAATCTTTATTTGCTGAACTGTACACAATAAAGAATCGTGATAACTCCTTCACAAACGCCCAGAGGAAGCTCTTATTAATTTTAAGTCAGAAATCTGAATACGTGCTGTTCCTTACCTTTCATTTATTTTTAAGTTTTCATACAGATGCTTCTCCTGCTATTCAGGTAGCACATGTGACAACTTCAATTAGAGTATAGAGATATAAAATAAAATACCTCAAAGAATAATCAAAACAATGCTTGCATTGAAAACTGGAGGATGGTTTGGGTTCTGATTCAGAGCTCTGTGTTCTAGAGATAAACGCTGCGTTTAATAAACACTTCCTTCTTTCAAGAGGAAAATATGCAGAAGGAGAAAAATATATACAGTACTTCTTTTTATCTGATCATTTCTGTGTAAAACAATCTGCCATGTTCTCCAGTCGCAGCCATCAGGAAATGTGCAGGTCTGTACACCATGCTTTCTGTTTCCTTTTTTCTATTTAAAAAAGTTTCCTTTTTTTCTCATTTACATAAAAAAGAAACATGAATAAATGCAGTGTACACTCTTGCTCTTGCCTTTTTGTTTTCACCAGTTTGTTGAACATTGTTATTTTTAACTAAAGTACTTGAGGGTTAATTTTTCTTTACACTGCCGGCATACACAATTAATGTCTCAATTAAAATTCTCTCAATTCTATGCAAATTAGGTATGATGCTTTAAATGATCTCAGATTAGTCATAAAGCATGTGTGGTGCAACATTTCTTCATTTCCCCGTTCACAACAACGCTGACCTACCTGCAGTTATAATTCCTGTTTTGATATGAAAATAGGGAGGAAAATGTATAACTGTGATTCCGTATTACGCTGCAATATTACATGAGTATAAAGGCACTCACTCACTTACTCTCTTAGTTACTCACTCACTCACTCACTCTCACTCTCTCACCTTCTCTCTCACTCACTCTCTTACTCACTCACTCTCTCTCACTTTCTCTCTCACTTACTCTCACGCTCTCACTTACTCTCTCACTCTTACTCACTCTCTCACTTACTCTCTTAGTTACTCACTCACTCACTCTCACTCTCTCACCTTCTCTCTCACTCACTCTCTTACTCACTCACTCTCTCTCTCACTTTCTCTCTCACTCACTCTCACGCTCTCACTTACTCACTCACTCTCTCACTCTTACTCACTCACTCTCTTACTCACTCACTCTCTCACTTACTCTCTCACTCTCTTACTCACTCACTCACTCTCTTACTCATTTACTCACTCACTCTCTCACTCACTCACTCTCACCTTCTCTCCCACTCACTCTCACTCTCTTACTCAATCACTTTCTCTCACTCACTCACACTTACTTACTCACTCTCTCACTTTCTCTCACTCACTCACTCACTCTCTCACTTTCTCTCACTGACTCACTCAATCACACCTACTCACTCACTACCTTACTCTCTCACTCATTCACTCACTCACTCTCATTCACTTACTCATTCTCACTCATTCACTTACTCTCTCACTCACTCACTCACTCACACACTCTCACCTTCTCTCCCACTCACTCTCTCTCTCACTCTCTTACTCACTCATTTACTCACTCTCTCACTCACTCTCTTACTTACTCTCTTACTCACTCACTCACTCACTCATACACTCTCACTCTCCCACTCACTCTCTCACTTTCTCTCACTCACTCTCTCACTTACTTTCTTACTCACTTACTCACTCATTCACTCTCACTCTCTCACTCACTCTCTTACTCACTTACTCACTCACTCTCACTCATTCACTGTCTCACTTACTCTCTCACTTATTCTCTTACTCACTCACTCACTCACTCATTCACTCTCACATTCTCTCCCACTCTCTCTCTCACTTACTCACTCACTCTCTCACTCTCTCACTTTCTCTCTCACTTACTCACTCACTCTTCCACTCACTCTCTTACTCACTTACTCACTCACTCTCTCACTCTCTTACTCACTCACTCACTCTCTTACTCACTCACTCACTCTCTCACTTACTCTCTCACTCTCTTACTCACTCACTCATACACTCTCACTCTCCCACTCACTCTCTCTCACTTTCTCTCTCACTCACTCTCTCACATACTTTCTTACTCACTCACTCACTCATTCACTCTCACTCTCTCACTCACTCTCTTACTCACTCACTCACTCACTCTCACTCATTCACTGTCTCACTTACTCTCTCACTTATTCTCTTACTCACTCACTCATTCACTCTCACATTCTCTCCCACTCACTCTCTCTCTCACTTACTCACTCACTCACTCACTCACTCTCTCACTTTCTCTCTCACTTACTCACTCACTCGCTCACTCACTCTCTTACTCACTTACTCACTCACTCACTCTCTTACTCACTCACTCACTCACTGACTCACTCACTCACTCTCACCTTCTCTCCCACTCACTCTCACCTTCTCTCTCACTCACTCTCACTCATTCACTCTCTCACTCATTCACTCTCACCTTCTCTCTCACTCACTCACTCTCTCACTTTCTCTCACTCACTCACACTTACTTACTCACTCTCTCACTTTCTCTCACTGACTCACTCAATCACACTCACTCACTACCTTACTCTCTCACTCATTCACTCACTCACTCTCATTCACTTACTCATTCTCACTCATTCACTTACTCTCTCACTCACTCACTCACTCACACACTCTCACCTTCTCTCCCACTCACTCTCTCTCTCACTCTCTTACTCACTCATTTACTCACTCTCTCACTCACTCTCTTACTTACTCTCTTACTCACTCACTCACTCACTCATACACTCTCACTCTCCCACTCACTCTCTCTCACTTTCTCTCTCACTCACTCTCTCACTTACTTTCTTACTCACTCACTCACTCATTCACTCTCACTCTCTCACTCACTCACTCACTCACTCTCACTCATTCACTCTCTCACTTACTCTCTCACTTATTCTCTTACTCACTCACTCACTCACTCATATACTCTCTCACTTACTCACTTACTCTCTCACTCACTCACTCACTCATTCACTCTCACTCTCACCTTCTCTCCCACTCACTCTCTCTCACTCACTCACTCTCACTCTTTCGCTGTCTCTCTCACTCATTCTCTCACTCACTCTCTCACTCTCTTACTCACTCACTCACTCACTCTCACTTACTCTCTTACTCACTCATTTGCCAAACCGCTTAATCCCTCTAGGGTTGTGAAGATATGGAACTTATCTCAGCCGACACTGGGTGAAGGTGGGGTGCACCCTGAACAGCTCAACAGAGTATTGCAAGGCAACACACACACACACACACACACACATACACACACGCACACACACACACACACAGACACAACCTTTCACACTCACAACTAGTTGAAATGTGGAACAAGTAATTCGCCTAATGCGAATGTCTCTGGACTGTGAGAGGAAACCGGAGTACCCAGAGGAAACCCACACAAGCATAGGGAGAACATGCACGCTCCACACAGAAACATCCAAGCCTGTAAATCAAACCACTGCACCACCGTGCAAAAATAAAGCTGGAAAACAAGTATCAAAGACCCTCAGTGAGTGTTACTGAGCTCTATATACAACTGGAGGCAGTAAAATCTATTAATATAGTTACCATAATAGATGTATTCATTTCCCGTCATGATTTTGTAAACTACTAACCTTATGTCACCTGTTCAAACAAGTTAGATGTTGCTCTAGGTTCATATGCTAGGCACAGCTTGACAGTTGCTAAGGAATACTTCAACGTCCAGCTGTATACAGAGCCCTATATATATAGTATCAGTTCCAAACATCACAGATAAACAGGTTCATGATTTTCTAATTTCAGACATGAAACACAGGAAATATTTTATTATAATAATAATTTATAAAGTTAAATTGTAAATTTTGGTAATGAAAACATATATAATATAAAACGTTATCTATAAACGTTATATATATATATATATATATATATATATATATATATGTGTGTGTGTGTTGGTCTGGTGAGATGTTCAGGGTACACCCCGCCTTCACCCAGAATCGGCTTTGATAGGCTCCAGCCTCCCAGCAACACTGAATGAAATGAATGAATGGTACTACAGCAAGCTCAGCAGGGGGTGCTGCATATTTAATTATTTTTTCACTTGGTGGGGGTTTGCACTCTGTGAATACTGTTGTGTTAGGGAATGTAGTTGTCCTCATGTTTTTACACTTTCCTCTTCCAGGCTGCATTTCTTTCTATCCTTTGAGGCAGAGAGAAAGAGACAGGCTTGCGAGGGATTGTGTGTTTATAGCTGTTATAAAGTAGTCCATAACAAGAACAAGAACTAAACTTCTGTGTCGGAAACCGTATAGACTTTTCCACCTGCTGTAACTGGTGTGTAGTGGGGTTTGTCGCCATGGGTCGCGGTACTGTAATCCCGCCTGGTGCGTTCAGTTTCAGAGCAAAAGCCTGAGTGTTGCTGAGGGAAACTGCACTGACCTTTTCTCCATAGCAGCTATTTGTACGCATCACAAGGTGTGAAAATTGAATCAATGAGAAAAAACACAAATGAAAATAAGATAACAGAGCATCTGACAGGAAGAGAGATTGTTTGTACTCGTAGTGAAGCGTCCTGTTTGATATACTGTGCTCGCTGATACAGAGTGAGTGGAGCGGACAGACTGGAATAGCATGATGATGTGGGATTATCTAGGAATTTCATGTATGGACAGGATTATCTGTAATAGAGGAGGACGAATACATTTTTACATTTATAAATGTGTGGTGGTGGGGGGAGTCAGCTGCACCTTCCCTTCCTCCACCTTTATGGCTGAAGTGCCCTTGAGCAAGGCACCTAACCCCCAACTGCTCTCCCACTGCTCCGAGTGTGTGTGTGTGTGTGTGTGTGTGTGTGTGTGTGTGTGTGTGTGTGTGTGTGTGTGTGTGTG
>JBCNYH010000021.1:16882349-16887349 GCA_039654325.1 Tandanus tandanus
GGAAGGCAAAAAGTTGATGGGTGGGAATTGGATACGACTAAATTAGGGAGAAAAATGGGGAAAAATCCAAAAAAAAACCCAGAAACTATATTCAGTAGTGTTTTAGCTCCCTAATACCTCATACCCTGGGTTCGGTCCGTCTGTCTGTCCATCTGTCCGTCATGCTTTAGTTTTGGGACATTTACTTGACGCGCGTTGAAGTTGGGGCTTTCAAACTTGGTATGCTGGCTCACTACTCTGAATGCTAGGATGAGTTTGTATGTAAATGACCTTGACCTACTTTTCAAGGTCAAAGAGCACATGCAAATATGGAGGCAGCCTACCACACTCGGAGATAAATCACTTCCCTGCCCCTTTTGTACGAATTGAGCTCACAGACGCCCATGGATTGGCTGATGATCACTCTGAATGACCGGGGAACGTATGCCATCCCTCCCTCCCGTGAGAGCTCAGCCAGTTAGCTCCCATGGCTGCGGCATCAACCTGGATTTGAACTTGCGATCTCCAGGCTGATAGTCACGCACCTTATTGATGCGCCACTCAGGAGCCCCGTTACCACAACTTCTGACCGTTACATTGGAAACTTTTTAGGGCCACAACTTGACCCCCTTTGAGCTTGATGTGTGGTTTCGGCAAGATGAAGCCAGAGCACACACAGCGAGATTATTCTCTCTGAAGTGCTGAGAGTAATGATTCGAGATCGGGTGATGTTAGGTGGCCAGCCTGTTCCTCTGACCTCGCCCCTTTTGAATATTTTCTGTGTGGCTATCATGAGTTATCACGAGTGTATATTGATCGATGGCCAAACTCTTACAGCCATTAAGGTTGCTTTATCACCTGCAAGCGTATAAAATGTAGATGTAGAAAAACTGTACTGAATGAAATTGAATGTGTGCAAATAATAATTTGATTATCTTTAATGACTTTTGAAAAATTTTTCTTTGAAATGTGAGTTGCTCTCACCCTGTAGCTCGCTGTAACTGTTGCTGCTATTTCTTTATAATTGAAGGCAATCCATGCTTTTCTAAAATGTACACACAAACAACAACATCGATAGATTTCCAGCAACCTGAGATGAATTTTATAATTAGGGTAAACTTCCTTCGTGTACATGTTGGTGTATTTTTTCTTTTGGTGAAATAAACAGTTTCCTATAATACCCCAAATGCCATGTGATGGCCTCAGAAGAGATTTACCGCTTTTACCACTTCATGTGTGCCATGTGTGCCTATGGAGAGCGATGCGGCAGCGCTTTAGTGCTTCAGTCTGTCGCTCACCTCCTCATCGAACAGATCAGCTTCCAAAGCTTCAACTGTCACATTAACACCACCGTCAACACCGTCACGTTCAGTATCTCATACATCACTAACCAGCCAGGAAGAGTCTCAACAGTAGCTGCAATGCATTCTGGGTCCAGCATATCCTTATAGAGTACACTGGGTTTCTCATTACCATAATGCTGGAAAATGAACAGATGGCTTGATGGAGTTAATAAAACCTAGTCGTAAAAACTATTTTATTAAATTTGATGAAAATGATGATGTTAGTGAGTCATGATGTATGATGTGACCTGTGAGATTTTGGAGTGACAATCCTCTGAAAATCATTTCCGCCTTATCACTTTCTCTCTCTTTCTTTCTTTCTTTTTTTTCTTTTAAATAATCATTTTGTTGTATATTGGCTTTGGTGCATCACCATCATTTTTCACTTTGACATCCTCACATGAATTCCCAAATTTCCCCAAACTCTCGAGCCTGCGGTAAGCTCCACGTTTCACCTAGTATTATACTGTTCATTTTCAAACTGCTGCTAGATCTATAGTCGGGAGATTTTGCTGATAGGATTAATTATTAAATAGCATGCAGGTTTCACGCCGGCAGACATGAGGAAAACAAGCACTGCCTCTCAAACATTGTACAAACCTCTGTGAAAAAAAAACAACACCCAAAAAAACAGCAAATTCTAAATATAATCCAAGAAATACTTTAATTTTCAGTTTATTTCACTTTCTGAGCCGGTAACTTAATCCATTGAGGATCACGTAGAGGCTGGATACTATCTCAACCGACTCAGGTGAATACGGGGTACACCCTGAACAGCTCGCCATCACACCTCAATTTACTCTCACACACAAACCCCAATGGACAATTTAGGATGACCAATTGACCTAATGTGCATGTCCTTGGATTGTAGGAGGAAACCTGAGTTCCCGGAGAAAACCCACACAAGCACGGGGAGAACATGCAAACTCCACACAGAAACACCCTCGCCAGAACCTGAACCCAGGACCTTCTTACTGTGAGGTGGATGTGCTAACCACTATGCCTGCATCCTGCCCAAGAAATAATTCATTCATTCTTTCATTTTCTGAACTGCTTAATCCTAATTAGGGTCACGCGGAGGCTGGCACCCATCTCAGCCGACTCTGGGCAAGGGCAGAGTACACCCTGGACAGCTTGCCAGGCCATCGCAGGGCAGAAACACGCTGACGGCAATGCAGCCTACTCTTTACGAAAGTCAGCAATGGTTCTTTTACATGCCTCTCACCATAAACAGTGAGAGACATGGCTGGCCTTTGATAACCCTTTGATGGCCCTCATTGACTGCAATGGGGGGACAGCAGTGACAGCCCGATGATAGTGGGGCTTGAACCACCGACTTTGGGATCAGTAATCCAGCAACCTACCCGGGCCACCACTGCCCCGCCAAGAAATAATTAAATAATTTAAATATATACATAATATTCTGATTAATAATGGTTGTAGTATGAGATTGTTTTGTGTGTGTGATTGAATAAAATATGTCATCAGCTTTAAGTTGAGATTTTGAAGTCAGATTTTCATGAAACCAATTCAGCCCAAATGGTCAGTCATGCTAGCTATAATAATCACAATCAAAATAATAACTTATATATTAGCACTAATAATCTGAACAAATGTGAGGACACACAATACTCTCTATAATCTCCTCTCTGACAGTCACTAATCGTCCCACTTCCTCCTCATTACCCCCGGGATCATTTCCAACATTCCATCTTTCTGGTCAAATCTACGTGTTTTTCACAGTAGTGATGCGAAGTCTTGTGGAATTCCCAAGTTTCACACATTGTTTTTATACATGGACTATTTTTATTTAGTTACTGCTTTTTTGTACAAATTTATGGCTTCTTTTTACATGAAATCTTTTCATTTATTATTTATTTATTCATTTGCCGAACTGTTTTATCCTACTAAGGTTGCAGGGACCATGGAGACTATCTCAGCCGACTCCAGGGGAAGGCGAATCGGAGTACCCAGAGGAAACCCACAGTGCAGTGGATTGTTACAAAATAATTCAGTTGGCGGTACAAGCAAATTTGGTCCAGAAGTACAAATGAACTCTATCATAAACATTACATAAAAATTACATTTACAGAGTTTAGCAGACACCCTTCTTCCATAAATGATTAAATAACATAATTAAAATGTATATTCTCTCCAGTCAGGTGAAGGTAAAGTCTGTTGGGCTTTTGCTCCCGAGCCTACTGGCTCATCAGGCAGGATTTCAACTCCATCACAGGTTACCTTCCCAGTATTTTAATGGTACCCATTTATGGCGGACTGAGGCACACTTGTTTGTAAGACATTACCCTTGACCCAGGGGTATAACAGGGATTCAAACCCACAACCTCTTTATCATGAGCCCAGCACCCTAACCTCTACACCACCGGCCCTATAAATAAGCCCTCTCTCAAATAAGCCATCATTGAACTCACCAGAGTCATCTAGTAAGAAAGAAGATTCATTCATTTATTTTCTAAGCCGCTTAATCCTAATTAGGGTCGCGGGGAGGCTGGCACCCACCTCAGCCAACTCTGGGCGAAGGCAGGGTACACCCTGGACAGCTCGCCAGGCCATCACAAGGCCAACACTCACACAACCGTTCACACTCACACCTAGGGGCGATTTGGAACAGCCAATTAGCCTACTGTGCATGTTTTTGGACTGTGGGAGGAAACCGGAGTACCCGGAGGAAACCCATGCAAGCACAGGAGAACATGCAAACTCCACACAGAAACACCCCAAGCCCAGGAATCCAACACATGATTCATTTAGCCTTTTATATTTGTAGATATTTGTAAAAAGATTCATGACAGTTTTTCAGAAATGTATTTATTTCCACGTGTTTGTTTGTCAATTAATTAATTCATTTATTTATTAACAGACTTGATTATTTATTTAAAATAAATTTCACAATTAAATTTCATATTATTTACATTTGCAATTTCAGGACTTTTTTTCTACACGTCACTGACATCTGAAATGCACAACAACTCTTCCTTCAAATCTTTCTCACCTTATTTCTCAAGTGTGATCAGTATATTTCACATTTTATTCAAGTACGGCTCAGCATCATGCCGAAAGCATGCACTTTCACATGTCATGGTATAATTATCATCACACGTGACATGGAACACCTCCCCTCCCCACAGCCCCTCTATTGGACCTGTGTGTTATACCAAAAATCCCACCGCAGTCCAGGAGTGGCGCACTTTCTCTTCTCATGTCTTCTCCTTGGGCATCTCTCTCTCTCTCTCTCTCTCTCTCTCTCTCTCTCCTCTGATCGATATCTGTCAGTCTCTGCACTTCAGGTCAATAAGTACCAATATTTATTCTTCTGCAAATCTTTACTAATCCTCCAGTCTCTCTAACATATCACAGAGTGTGTCATAAATCTCATCCATGACGGAAACTTAATCAATCAATCAATCAATCAATCAATCAATCAATCAATCAATCAGACAGACAGACAGACACATCCTTCTGCACCTTCCTGATTTTTGATGCAAAAGCAAATAAACCAAAGCTCAAATTTCACACCGCACACAACTG
This sequence comes from Tandanus tandanus, assembly GCA_039654325.1. Taxonomy (NCBI): domain Eukaryota; kingdom Metazoa; phylum Chordata; class Actinopteri; order Siluriformes; family Plotosidae; genus Tandanus; species Tandanus tandanus. The sequence goes on from JBCNYH010000021.1 coordinate 16,887,221, forward strand.
CACACAGAATTGACCCTTTATTTATAGGTAAATAAAAAACGGATAAACAAACAGCTGTAAATAAATCAGTCCTGAGCTACTATTTCTATTTTGGAATGAACATTTGATATGCAAGAAAAGTGCGCACAA
>JBCNYH010000021.1:16909909-16917839 GCA_039654325.1 Tandanus tandanus
TTCCAAGAAGGCAAGATAATGGCAAAAATAACACTATACAGATATTAAACGAACAAAGTATATCTCGAGTATATATTTATTTTTTTTCCCGTGAAGATTGTAATACCAATAGCACATTTTTTGAAATTGTTTTTGAGTAGCAGAACTACTAAAAGTAGCAGGAACCTCTGTCCTCATGATGCCATCATTACCTTTGACCAACTTAAAAAAATGACAGAAGGCGACGCTGAATTGAGGATCCTTCATGAGAAATTGACGAACACGCGCAACACTGCACTGGCTGTGTGTGTGAATTATGCATATTCAGCTCATGTATTGTGAAAAGCAGCTTGAGCAGTAAGTACACTGACACCGCAACAACCAAGTGATCAAATATATTTTTTATACTATATAGATGTAAGCACTGTCTAAAAGCGGAGCTCCGAAAATGTTTGCATGTGTAAGTTTACAGAAAGTTAAACTCAAGTTAAAAAGTCAAATTAAATTAAAGTCAAATTATATGCCAGTGCAGAAGGATAATTACACTTAGTAAGATTCTTAAAATACAAAAAGATTCTTCAAACAATAATCTTATCAAGTGTAATTATTACTGCACTTGCAGATAATTTAACTTGATTTAAGAAGATACAAACTATAATCAATAAAAATATTTAAAATTTTCAAACAATATTAATAATTTTACACATTCTGTTCTTGCATAGTAAACTATTCCCAGAACAAGATCAAAAAGAATTTTTGGCTGGAGATAATTTTATGAAATTTTGCAGTCTATGCAAGTTTTTATTAAGTTTGGGTTAATTCCCCTTTAAATACTCCCCCTATAATTTTGAACAAAATAAGTAAATATGTAAAACATTCCTTTTGTTGTGCCACTACTTACCCCAAACAAGCAAATTAATTAATTAATGAAGAAAAAGAACATTTTTAATATTTAAATTCATCTAAAATAATGAAAGCATCTAATTTTTGAATCAAAGGTTGCTCTTGATTATTTTGATTCGTATATCAGCACGCCATTGGCCTATTTTTATGTGTAGTGTTATTAGTGTAGCATTGCTCATTAATATTCATGAGCGGACCTCATCGTGTTAATAATTCTGAAAGCTAAATAGAAAAAAGGGGCTAAATGTTCTTAAACAGAGAAAAGAGAAGTGAATCAGTGAACTACTGTTAGCTTATCTTGGCACCTAAGCTAGGTAACATCTGTCACTACAAAAAGAGTAAGGTTTCACACATCGGTGTACAGACACCGTAAATCAGCATCACGCCGCTGCCGTGCTGGAGAGCGAGATGAGCACAGACACTGTGTACATGAATCATCATGTAAACTCATGTTACTGTAACATGACCTGCTCTCAGCTCCTTCTTTCTCTTTTTCTCTCCCACACACACACACACACACACACACACACACACACAAACACACACACACACACACACACACACACACACACACACACAAACACACACACACACACACACACACACACACACACACAGAGATGAGAGCAGTGATTGGTTCAGTGTAATGGAGAGGTGCTTTGATCTCATTACTTTTGGATATCAATGCTGCAACCATGACGATACAGGAAGCTGGAGTAGGAGGAGCTTCTTAATGATAGCACATGCAAAAGAAAATTAGACAATAGCGTATAAATGACCAAGCTAATAAAGGTATTAACACAGTACTGGTGCACACATTAAGGAAACAAACCAATGAGAGGATGAGTACTGGAAGTACTGGAAGAATTAACACTGTCATGTATTTCCACTCTCAGTGCTCCTATTATAGCAGCACTGAGAGTGGAAATACATGAGTGTTAATTCTGAGCTTCGCTGTTAAGCTACTTGTTAAGAAAATGCTCCCGTCCAATCAAGGTAGGCTGCTGTGGGTCACATGATATAAACCCCTGCCTTGTGTCCTGGTTTAAATCTTGATGGTATAAAGAAATAAAACTTTTATGATGCACTTTTATCAGAAAATTTGAAAACCCTAGGGGTGTAAACAGTAACTCCGCTTCATCACACCTCCCTGCTGTTGAAGAAATGGCTGTTCCAATATTCTTCTTCTGATGTAAAAGATATAATTAGTCTTGCATTCCTCTCAATATGTTCAACTGCGGGCGGCAGGGTGATGCAATGGACTAACACGTCCGCCTCACAGCAAGAAGGTCCAAGGTTCGAGTCCCGGGCTTGACGAGGGAGTTTCTGTGCGAAGTTTGCATGCTCTCCCTGTGCTTGCACGGGTTTCATCCGAGTACTCCTTTTTTGTTTTTTTTGGCTTTTTACACCTGAGCGTAGTGGCTCATCAGGCCGCTGCTTATCCCCAATTTCCATAATGTGAAGTGACTAAGAGTTCAACTCCTCCTGGATGGGATGCTAATCCATCGCAGGTTACCTTCCCAGTACTTTTACTGGTACACGTTTATACTGTTGGGTGAACAGAGGCACACTTGTGGTTAAGACTTTGCCCAGGGGTCTTAGCACAGTGGGGGCTAACATGGATTCAAACCCACAACCTCCCGATCATGAGCCCAGCACCCCAACCACTACACCACCGGCCCCAGGTACTCCAGTTTCCTCCTACAGACCAAATACATGCACATTAAGATAATTGGCTGTTCAAATTGCCCCTAGGTGTCAGTGTGAATGGTTGGGTATATGTCGGCATCGCGAATGACTGGTGAGCTTTTCGGGGTGTACCCCTGCATCCACCCTGGAGGTATGCTGTGTGTGATGTTTGATGTGGACACTTTATAGTTTTAGCTGTGTACTACAGGACCCTGACGAAATTCACCCCAAACAGAATATTACACAGCACCTTCTCTAAAGGTCTACGTGAAGATATCTGAGCGAGCAAAGCAAAACATTTAAGAGATTTATCTGTGAAGTTTTCACGCAGGACGTGCTCATATTTCTTCCTCACTCTCTTTCTATTTATTTTGCTGTAATGTAAAGGATGCAAACCACACAGCACTGGATGAATCAGTGGAAGAGTGGATTTCATATCTGGATTGTTCAATTTATTATTCGTATTTTCCTGGTGCCCAAGAAAGACAGCAAAGCCAAGTCCATATTGACTTTCACGAGTTTACACTTGCTGTGTGTGTGTGTGTGTGTGTGTGTGTGTGTGTGTGTGTGTGTGTGTGTGTGTAAACATGATTCAGAATCATGAAGATGCAGGTCTGTGGAAACACAGATGAACCCGTGAGTAACGGTGTTATGTATATCTTGCTCCTGTTTACTTACAACATTCACAAACACGATGCGCCACATATTCATGAAACACAGACAAAGATCAAAGCAGGAAACATTCCACATGAGGCGAGAAACTAAACAAGGCTCGACGGTATTAAAGGCTTTGCAAGGCTGTGAAGAAAGAGAGTGCTTAAATAAACAAATAAGTTAAGGAATAACACGAAACAGGTGAACACAGTCAGATAACAAAGCGACAGCAGGACAGGGTGCGGAGACGAGCCAAAAACCTAATTAGGGTTGCGGGGAGGCTGGCGCCCATCTCAGCCGACTCTGGGCGAGGGAAGAGTACACCCTGGACAGCTCGCCAGGCCACCGCAGGACAGAAACACGCTGACGGCTATGCAGCCTACTCTTGACGAAAGTTGGAAAGTTTTTTTATATGCCTCTCACCACAGACAGTGAGAGACATGGCCAGCCTTTGATAACCCAGTTAGCTGCACTGGGGGGACAGCAGTGACATCCCGGTGATAGTGGGGCTTGAACCCCAACTTTGGGATCAGTAATCCAGCACCCTACCACCGGGCCACCACTGCCTGAGTAAGTCATGTATAAGCATGAAACTTTCAGAATGTCTTAATCTACTCAAAAGACAGATTGAGTTTGATTCCCGCCTTCATCCAAAATCAATAAAGTGTTATTTTTGGTCATTGTATCCATCTATGCACTTGTATATTTAGCCAATTGTGCCCCAGCGCATGCACAATAGTGCTCATACATTTATCGATATGGCTTTGCAATGGTGAAATGAACAAAACTATGAACATCATACTGTCAGAAGTTTGTTAAAGCTTTTAAAAAACACAAGTAAACTTGTTTAACTTCCAACACAATAAGACATTCAGTGAACAGAATAAAGAATTCAGTAGAAATTGGCAGTAGCCACTAGCCTCAGCTTGTTGCCTTTCAACATGCACAATGTCTTTGCACGTCTTTAAATTGACTGCTAAGTCAATTTTGCTCTAGTTTTATATTTTATTTGTACATTTCTGAATCATAACAATAATAATACACGCTCTATTATGTCAGACATCAAGGGCATGTCTGCGGGATCATCTGTGATCATCATTCCAGCATTCCATGGTTGTTTTTGTCGCCAGAATAGCTTCGAGTTTTGTTTTCTGTCAAGCACAAAAGGCTCTTCGGTGGTCACATGGATTTTGCACAGTTTGAAAGAGTTCATGGTGAACTTTCTGCTCGTGTTTATGATGTCTCTGGTCCATGTACACGGTGACAACAAACAGGCTGTTTGTTGTAGTTTGGATGGGGTTTACCTCGACCAGTTTTCCAGCTTCATACAAACTTTCCATGACTTCACAACTCAAACACAAAGATTTTTATGACCTGTTGGTGGAATTCCTCCAGACTCGCTTAATGTTTTTTAATGCTTAGAGCAATCAGGACTGTCTAGGATAGAAATCCACTTGTTGTTTAGTTCATTTCAAAGTTACTGTAGGTTTACTCTCCGCTCTGCTGTGGCTTCTCACACAAAGGTAACATTTCCAAAGACACTTGTTTAGCGCTTCTTTATCCATATCTTATATTTCTGTTTGAAGTTCGTCTTGCTGTATAAAACACTCTAACTGAATCAGCCACTTCTAACAGTTTGTTGACACAGGTACCTTCTGAAACATTCACAGTTTAAATGGAGGGCTTTTTTAAATTTTGAAAGACATTTTGCAATTACATTTATTGCATTTAGCAGACGCTCTTATACATTTTATCTTAACTTATACAACTGAGGGTTAAGGGCCTCGCTCAAGAGCCCAACAGTGGCAGCATGGTGGTACCGGGGATTGAACCCTCCAACCTTTGGATCAGTAACCACTGAGCCACCACTTCCAAGACATGAAGGCCATATTGCAGAGCTTATTTTTTTAATTGTTTTTTAATTTTTAAAATTTTTTTGGGAACAGCATTTCGTTAAAGTTCTAGAATTAAAGAATCAGTGACCATCACTGTGAGTTTTTGCTTTGTTGTTGTGATTCAAGCATTATCCTGAGATTGCAGGGTGGATAATGACTGTTACTATTTACTACAGAGGAATGATGTGATCTGACTGGTTTGCTATCTCAGGATTATAAGCAATTGTTGACTAAGGCGAAGCAGGATATGGAGAATAATTCTTCTTATCTTACAAAATCCGAATTCTATAACATTCTTATTATTTATTTAAAAAATGTTTACGTCCAGAGGAAAGCACATTGTAGCCATGAGTTGTGTGAGTCAGTCAGAAGCGCCACGTTCTATTCCCTTCTAACACCGTTTCCGATTCATTCTAAACAAATTCTATGAAAATTCTATGAAAATACTGAACAAAATATGAAATGATTTATGAATTAGACTTTTTTTTTCACCGAACGCAACTTTATCAGCTTGTTGTGAGGAGCACACCTCTAGTCTTGACAGCGGGCAGCCATTCTCTTGCTAGCTTTCTCTGGCAGGAGGGGGAGAAGAGGAATATAGATATCAAATAAGATAGATAGGCTACTCCCTACTCACAGCACTGTCAGGAGGCGGATCCTTGCGCCAACGTCTTGGTCGTTGCTACTCACTCTCAGATACGGATTGCAACAGCATAAGAAAATAAAATGACGTTTTGACAGTTCAGGGCCGCCATGCTTCACTGTAAATTGTACTAACTAACTAACCAGGTGATCACACTAGAGATGCAATAGAAAAGTGACTGATGTGAATGGCAATTTGTGGCTGTCGCTTTTTATTCTCAAATTTGTCTTGCGTCAGTAGTAACATCACATTTTGGTCGCCTGGTTCGTGAACTCATTGCAAAAAATTTCAAACGTTAGAAATTTCTGTGAATGTCGCATTACGAGGCTTTGATGTGGAGTAGTCTCAAACTCTTCTCAAACAGGTCGCAAAGTTGTTGATTTGCTCGCAAATTATTCGTTTTTCATTCGCAAGGAAAAACGACAAGTTGGAGGCTTCCACGTGGAAAGTTTGAGAAAAGTTTGAGACTTGCTGCCACCCGCCATATTCTGTATATATTTTCTCATCATTCGTATTTTCTTCGCGTTTTGTCTGCTCTAGTAACGTGCAAATAAAAAGCAAATGGTTTGAGAACAAAAAGCGAAAAGTGAACAAAACGTGACTGATTTATGACAGGAGATCCGCTTTTTTTGCCAACCAGCAGTCGCAAATTTTCAGGCAACTTTTACGCAATATACGTATTTTAGCCACAAAATGTGAAGTCGCAAAACATCTTGGCGGGAATTTAAAAATTAGCAAAAAAATCTATTCATGTCAGTCACTTTATTATTGCACCTCTATTGTGATCACTCCCTAACTACGGTGGTATATAGGAGGGGCCGTCTGTTGTGGGGCGTAGACGATCTATGTTACATGATATCTATGAGAAGGAACATTACTATGTGCCACTCGTGCAACAATCGTTGATTATCTGATGATTGGTGAGCAACTGTTATATATCCAGAGATAGTAAACCAATCAGACTGTGGTATTTCTCTGTAGTATATATTAAATGACATTAGCTACCACTTTGAAGGTGTCTGATAGTTTCCCCAGAACAGATCATGCGACTGGGCAGCACACAACCTGAATAAATCATAGTTATTTCCTAACACCTGAGATTGAGTCACGTTCCTGTCAGATTCCTCAGAGAGTCCTCAGGTTGCAATTCCAGGGTATAGGAAGGTGCAGTTAAGGTTCAAATCAATATGTAAGCATGTAAAAGAATGACAAACAGCCGTGTTATCAGCGACACGTTATAAGAGTGAGTGCTAAACACACTAAAAGCCTGAGTGCATGATGGAGGCACTGATAATATCACTCTAAATTACACCTCTATAGCAGACAAACACTTCCAATTATCAGATACATGGGCTAACAATCACACCGCGCAATTAAGACACCGATTGTCTCGTCACACCAGCGGGTAGTTATTAGCATCGTCTCACAAAGCTTTCAGTGAGCTGTGAGACAAGCATGACCATAAACAGCCATGCTAACAAAACCACGTAAAAGTGGAAAAAGAAGAAATTATTAAAGCTATAAAAAATACGATGAAGTAGATATTAGCACAACGACTATCACCTCCTTCCCTCCGCCCTCCTCACTTACTGTTGCATTTCTACTTTCCTTCTCCAGTGCTTCCATGTTTATGCTAATCGAGATGATTTTCATACCAAAGACCCAAATGCTAATGCTAATGCTAATGCTAAGTCCCTGGCAGTATCGCCCATCTGAAAACAAACGCCTCTCTAAACATTGTTATGCACATATTTCTTCCTCTTCCATCCACACAACACACAACATTTTAGCAAGAGGGCGAGATCATTCCTGATTAGGATTAAAAGGTCTAATTTGTGCTCTGCATTTTATTATTCATTACTCATTCATGTAGTGCACATGCTAAACAACCATTAGCATAGACGCAAAGCATCAAGTGCTACTTCATGTGTTAGGACAAAGGCGTTATTATTATTATTAACACTCCCAGGGTCATGATCTGATCATCACTGTTCAAAAAATATGAGATTCTAATAAACACACTCACACACACGCACGCACGCACGCACGCACACACACACACGCACACACACACACAGAGAGAGAGAGAGAGAGAGAAAGACAAAGAAATACACAAAAAGTGAGAGAGAGGGAGGTACATACACAGAGAGAGGGGGAGAGTCAAGGA
>JBCNYH010000021.1:16971978-16990941 GCA_039654325.1 Tandanus tandanus
AATCTTGGGTGCTGGGTGCTGAGTGTTGGATGATGAAAGCTGGATGATGAAAGCTGGGTGATGAATCTTGGGTGCTGGGTGCTGAGTGTTGGATGATGAAAGCTGGATGATGAAAGCTGGGTGATGAATCTTGGGTGCTGAGTGTTGGATGATGAAAGCTGGATGATGAAAGCTGGGTGATGAATCTTGGGTGCTGAGTGTTGGATGTTGAACGTTGGGTGATGAATCTTGGGTGCTGGGTACTGAATGCTGAGTGGTGAATACTGGGTGATGAATCTTGGGTGCTGGGTGCTGAATGCTGAGTGATGAACGTTGGGTGATGAATCTTGAGTAATGAATGCTGAGTGATGTATGCTGGGTGGTGAAAACTGGTTGATGAACATTGGGTGTGATATGCTGGGTCATGAACATTGGGTGCTGAATCCTGAGTGCTGAATCCTGAGTGATGGACAGTTTGAGATGAACTTTCACCTGGACCTTGGTGTAGTGCCACCCAGTGCTACTCTATTGCCACCACTTTGTAATTATTTCATTAACATATTAACTACCTGTTGGCACAAATTTTACACTTGGACCTGAAGTGAAACCCAGCAACATTTAAGACCCAAAGCATTGTAGAAAGCAATTAATTTAAAATGTATTGCTAATAAAACATCAGCTGCACCACTGCATGGAGCGTGGCATTCATGATAGCAGTTTAAGGAATTATTTGCGGTGTGTTCTGTGGTGAAGTGGTGCATTGAACAGCAGAACCCACTTTCACTTGGCAGCTCTGAAGGAATTATGGAAGCGGATTGGATATGGTCATGGCTAGTGTTGTATTATATGCCAGGAGTCTGAGAGGATCCTGCGATGACTGATATGCCACCATAATCTTGTTCCACACTTGGATTGTGCACATGTAATTAGGTGGATTTTGTGGTGTGTCTGCAGAAACCACAGCAAAATTATGGAAGGGAAAAGGTATTCTCATCCATTCCACTGGTTAATCCCATTACAGTCAGTACCTGTTCCTGAGTGATTTTCTGGGCCACAGGTTTGTAACAAAGACTCATGATTCTGACTGTCCTGAAGAGATGGTCTGTACTATCAGGGATGAGGGTACAAAAGGGGTCCATTTCTATACCCTAAGGCACATTCATTCCTTTATTTGCCAAACTGCTTAATTCCTTCAGGGTCACAGTCTAAATCCACACAAGCAACACACACATCCAAACATGAAAACTCACACACAGAAACACCCTGGATTCGCACCCAGGACCTTCTTGCTGTGAGGCGAACATGCTAAACACTATGCCCCATGCAACACCCCACCCCCCCTCCTGGTAGATTCTACAACAATTACTGAATTTCAGGATAACTATGTTAACCTTATTTGGGTTGAAAGGGTATAATCATGTTCCTAAGTAGTATATAAAGAGTATAGTGCCAGTGGCAAGACAAGACATTGTACCCTTAAAGGTAGAATAATGTACATTATTTTCTGAGAGCATAGGAAGAAATACACTGACCTCCCAACTGATGATATTATGTCTGAGTCAATAACTGGATGCTTGAACAAGTTGCTTTTGATGACCCACTCAGCAATAGCAATGAAGTCTTCAAAAGGCCTTGGAAAGGTCAGCTATTAATGATGGCTATCCAGCCGTGACCTGCAGTGGCTAATGGATTATCCCATTATATCATAACCTTTTTTACCAAGTGTAGCAGGTAATTATGTGACACTTTTGTTGCTCGATTTTTTTTTGCCAATAATGATTAATAAGCCAGCAACTATTCTCGGTTGTCTTTGTTATAGATGTTCTAGTCAATAATGCAGTGACAACGGATGAGAATTGCACTACTATATGAAATAACTGCATGAGAAAAGACCAGATGGTCTACCAGGTTGCTTTAATAACCCACTCAGTACCAGTGATAAAGTTTTATAAAGAGTTCTGGAGAAGGTCAGCTATTAAACATGACAATTCACCAGTGAAGAGATCTGCATTGGCTAAGGACTAATTCTATTACACTACAACTTCGTTTCCAAAGATCCATGCTACTAGTTTATAGTCAAGGTTGTTGTCTCATGCGGAAGCATAGGATTTGGATTAGGATTTGCCCTGATGTGTGAATTTATAATGTGAGTAAAAACCTGATGGTCAGACAGGTTGTTTTAAAAACCCTTTGAGCATTAGCGATAAAGTTTTATTAAAAGTCATTAATCAAGGTCAGTTATTAAAGACAGAAATCCAGCAGTGAAGCAGACCTGCTCTGGCAAACAACTGTTATCTTCTGGAAGAGCAGAACTCAAAAACAAGATTAAAAGTCAAACAAAGTCTGTTCAGGAAACATAACCACATGTCAGTACACCATCACCACTCACACCAAGAGATATGAACAAGGTTCCTACAGGCCAGCATTGCACAATACAAACTCACATGATATTATCACTATAGCCATCATGTAGTCTTCAAACAATCACTAAAAAAACTTCAGAACTTGGCACAGGAACTTGATTTTTAGCCTGTTTGCAGTGGTTAGGGGTGCCTCAGGGGGTAGTACTGGGTCCACTCAAGATCCTGCAATGTGTACTACAGCCTCAGCGGGGTTGACCTCTGACAATCTGTGGATGAAAACGATGTATGGTGGGTGTTAGCAGCTTTAGAAGGTTGGCTTTGCCCCTCAGCGATGTGAGTTAAGTTGAGCATGGAACATGGATGGAGGATGGAGGAAGGATCAGTTGAAAAAATAGGCACTGAGAAAATCTCTCTCTCTCTTTTTTTGTGTAACTACATTCCTACACTCCCTGATATGACAACAGAACATGATAAAAGTAGTCTGTAATTAGTTTTCATCTAGATCACACCATTACTAGTAGATTCTATATTAACATTAATATCGTTATTTAAAACCTCTGTCTGCGTCTTTTCAATATCTAGTGGATTGATAAGGTCCAGGTACCCAGCAAATGATTTCACCAAACCCCCGACTGAACCCCTGTGTAAACAAAACACATCTCTTTACTATGTCTTTACTATGCTCTACGGCAGGTGTGCAGCAGGTCCACAGCAGAAATTTGGGCAAATTCGTAGGTGAGTGCTGGGAGTGTTTTATGAAATGCATCTGTAGTGTAGCTGCTGTGCGATGCCCTAAAAAGTTCTGTAGCTGTGTTACAAAAGACATACGAACTTCACCCAATCACAGAAAACCATTGTTCCAAACACCCAATCACTAAACACTATCGTTACCAACACCCAATCACTAAACACCATCGTTACCAACACCCAATCACTAAACACCATTAGTCCCAACACCAAATTACCAAGCAGCATCATTACCAACACCCAATCACTGAGCATCATCATTTGCAAAACCCAATCACTGAGCACCTTCATTCCCAACACCTAATAACTAAACACCATAATTCCCAAGACACAATCACTGATCACCTTCATTCCCAACACCCAATCACTAAACACTAGCATTCCCAACACCCAGTCACTCAACACCGTCAATCCCAACACCCAATTACCAATCACCACCATTTTCAACACCCAATCACTGATCACCATCATTCCCAATACCCAATCACTAAACACCAGTATTTAAAACATGAAGTCACTGAACACCATCATTCCCAACACCCAATCACTGAACACCGGCGTTCCCACCACCCAATCACTGAGCACCAGCGTTCCCAACACTCAATCACCGATTAACATCATTTTTAACACCCAATCCCTGATCACCATCATTTCCATTACCCAATCACTGATCACAATCATTCCCATTACCCAATCACTAAACACCAGTATTTCCAACATGCAGTCACTGAACACCCTCATTCCAAACACTCAATCACTGAACACCAGTGTTCCCAACACTAAATCATTGATTACTTCCATTATCCAATCACTGATCACCATCATTCCCATTACCCAATCACTGATCAGCATCATTCCCAACCCCAGATCACTGAACATCATAATTCCCAAAAGCATCTTTTAATCACCATCAACACCCTATTACTGAACACAATTTTAAACCCACAGGACTTCCTTCTATACCCATGTGTATTGTATGATTAACAGGGTTCCATTGAGCCATACGGCAGTTGTACGTCAACTGAGTATCATGTGAATATCGTACAAGGAATTTTTTTGTCTTGCAACAATTGTGTCAATTTTATATGAGCCTCATACAATTCGACTGACAGACATACCCCTTTTTTCCAACAACAGATGTACAACACATTTTATATGTGAGCGCAACTACACAGCTTTCAAATTCACCTCACCCAAACCTATGTTGGGTTAAATTCATTGATTGTAAGAGGGGCTTTGCAGCAACAAGTAAATCAGTAATGTTTAAGCATGAAGGGGCAAGTAGCATTTTAGCCAAATTTACAGTTATAGCTTTTGGCAGACGTTCTTATCCAGAGCAACTTACATTTTTATCTTATTTATACAACTGAGCAGTTGAGGGTAACAGTGGTAGCTTGGTGGTACTGGGGCTTGAACCGCTGACTTTCGGATCAGTAACCCAGAGCCTTATCCTCTGAGCCACCACTGCCCACGTTCAAGTTGTGTATTTAAACCTTAAGGAGTTTAGATATTTTACTGGCCCTTTCCAATTTTTAGCTGAATATTGCTGACACACGTTGCGTGATGTGTGAATGATTCTGAAATAGAACATGTGTATGCTGTGTTTCTGCATAAGGAACTAGAAAATAAGCACCGGGACAGGGCATGGTCCTCTGCTGTTTGGGCTGTGACTGAATGATTGTGAATGCTTCTGAATAATCCTTAATAAATTCCTTGATTTAGATTGTGATCCAGATCTGCTCCAAAATTTTACGGGTTCTTCCCAGACCCCAAAAACAGTTAGGTTGTTTTTGAGTAATCCTGCTAACATACAAAACCATTAATGAATTCCTGGGTCTCGATTGTGATCCGGATCTACTCCAAAACTTGATGGGTTCTTCACAGGCCCTTACCTCACCCCTCCACCAAGTTTGATGAAAATGCATACTGTAGTTTTTTGTGTAATCTTGCTAACAGACAAACAGTCACTGATGAATATTAAACCTCCTGCTGGTGGAGGTTATGAGGTCTTAATGTATATTTAGCATGATGAACATGTCAGATTGTACTTCTGCACACGAGTACGATGCTACTGTAATTGTTATAACTAAAGGAATGATGTGAGCCAGCACATCCATGTAGATCATGCTAGCGGTTGTGTGGGAGGAGGATCCATGACTTCATGAACCATTGTGTATTTTCTTTATTACTTCCTGAGAGTTGAGTTGAGACAAGTGAACATCTCTAACCTTCAGTTAGCCACATTAGGTGCACATGACCCCGTCTTTTCATTCACGTCTGAACCTCGTACTGTTTCTGCAGCAGCCACCTTCTTCTCCATGGGAAAGTGACTTGAGTGAAGGAAAAAAGTCAAAGCACTATTAATAGAATTCTTGATTGACGTTGACATTTTGTTCTTTCATCTAAAGTGCTGGTCATTTTTTCGAGTGTCAGACGTAACTCATTTCACCATCGCAGTGATTGATTAGCATTAATGGCCCCGATCAATTTCTGCCTTTTTAATTTGGAGTCCAGTCAAGTTAATTTTCAGTTCTGAACACTCCCAAATGGATGGTATAGCACAGATGAGAGCACGAGGAGTTTAACTCTGAACACAGAGGGATTACAATCAATTTAACTGCCATAAAATCTATTATTGAAATGGGTTATGGACGCAATAAAACATGACAGAGGGGTGTGATGGAGCCCGATTACTACTGCGACCCCAAAGTTGATTGTGTTCTTATGACAGAGTGACCCTAGGTGTTTTATTACTTTTGTACCACAGCATGGTGAACAGTCTTTAGAGAAATTAGTTAGTTCTTGCTTTTACTTACATTATAGCAGCTATAACACATACTTTACTAGCACATACTTTGCTCTGATTGGTCACTTTTCTGAAGCCTTCCTCAAGCTAATCAGAAAGTCCAACATGCCATGACACACTAGTGTGCAATGCAGCCAGTCTGTTGCAAACAGCTCAGAAATAAAAAGTTAAACATTCACTATCCTCCTTATTTGACACTCTGGCATTGTCTAACACGTCCGTGGGTCAAAAAAGTGGAAAAAAGCATGATATATTTTCTTTAAATAGACATCAATGATCCACAATGTTTTAGTTTATTAAAGGGTACCTGTGGTCAGGAAGTGTTATTAGCTCTTTAAAAACTTCCGGCAACATCAGTCCACGCCCATGTTCAAGGTGCGCGCAAGTTATACAACTCTAGGCATGCTCAGAGACATGTTGCCTTTTTCTCTGTTCCAGCCTGGTAGTGACGCGAACTCGATGGATTGGTTGGGCTGCGTCACTGACCCCATGTAGCATAACACATTATCAGCCAGTGCTGAGCTGCACAAACAACAAGCACAGAAATCACGGAAAACATTTATTTTTGTTCTTAAACCAACTGATGTCAGGAAAGTCGAGTTGGCAAAACGTTAGCTGTGTAAGCATTCACATCCTCAGAGTCACTAGAATATGATGTCTTACTGTCTCCAAAAGAAACGTCAACCCCGCCCAACGTGTTGACGTCATTTCTGGGGGAAAAATTACTGCTAAGCTGCTAGTAATCCACAAGATAAAATAACCAGTTTGTCCTTTTTATGGTCATTTATGTTAAAATAAGTGTCTGTATCACTTAAATGTGTTACAGACGCACTAATTATGCTGTAAGGATGACCAATACCGCTACTCTTTAACACACTACAAACCTGTGATCTGATTTTCTGACCGTCTGACCACTCACAATCCTGCATTCTATAGCGCTGTGATATAATGGCCTTTAAAGGTCCTGCTGGATAATTGTAATAAAAGCACAGCCATAAACACATATGCCATAATCATGCCTATCTTTTAAAATCGTTGTCATGGTCCCCAGGGTTCCCGAAGTACCCTATGTAGAGCAGCAATTCAAAAAGAGGTTGTGCAAAATTAGATTATTTCATCTTCTGGTTCCCACTAGAGCTTTTAGCAAAGATGGACCTTCATGCTTTCTCCTGCCTGGAGGAGCTCCATCTTACCCAGGATGCAATTCTTCATGCTTTTTCCTCCGGTCCAGGCCTGGTATGGGTTTTTCCTTCTACTCCATCATGACACCAGGGACTGCCCAAATGTTTACGCATGAACTGATCTCCCGAAACACAGGAAGCTTCTCTATTAATCAGCTGTGGCTTTGCCCCAGGAGCCAGAAAGCATTTAGGGAAGGATGCGTGAGAAAAAAAAAAGTCTAGCTGAGGGAGTGTAATGAGAGAGGTGGACTTGTGTGTTGGGCCGCGTGCCTGTCCCTGGCTTGGGGAAACATAATCATACACAATCACACCCCGGAATAATTTATAGACTTAACCTTCAGATCCTTTCTTTCCTGTTTCGTTATTATTATATTACAAAACAGTTCTCTAATGCATGTGGGCTCTGTGCTCGGGATGCTCCTGGTGATGAATAGTTTAGCTCAGCTTCGTATGCAGTGTTGCTATGCCTGTTTTAATTAGGCTGCCATTGATGATAGATTCCAACATGCAGTCCTATTATGCAATTAGGTCCTTGTGGAGAATTGTGTGGTTTCGTGCTGTTATAGGGTGTCACGCTTTCATGATTAGTCACTGTAAGTGATCTGTTTAACCCACGCATATCAAGAAAGCTAATTCTACTCATCGTAACCATCTCATCAGTTTCAGCTCTCTTCTGTTGGAATGTCCATGGCATCATATGGAAAAAGCCTCGGGCTTCTGTTATGTTTGGACTCTTCTGCTCTGCTTCTTCTGTGTATTAGTAAATTATTCTGTCTGATTCGGCACCTGAAGCTGTAACAGCAAAACAGTGCCAGTCTTGATGGAAAGTCTCATTAATTTCTTTAAAAAGTCTACACAATGTAGTCAGAACTTTGTACTGGTCTTTCTTTACTCACTGTCGGCAGGCTGAATAACAGAGAACACTTGAGGCTTGAGACCTCTGGAAACCGAGGACACGGTTCATTCATTCATTCATACATTCATTCATTTTCTCAGCCGCTTAATTCTAATTAGGGTCGCGGGGAGGCTGCCGCCCATCTTAGTTGTCTTTGTGCGAGGGCCACTACTTCATTGCAGGGTAAACACGCACACAACTATTCAGACTCAAGTTCACATCTAGGGGCAATTTAATACACCCCAGTGGCATGTCGTTGGACTGTAGGAGGAAGCCAGAGTACCCGGCGGAAATGCACATATACAAACTCCACACATGTGAACTCGAACCCAGGACCTTCTTGCTGTGAGGCAGACGTGCTACCCACTACACCACTGGGCCATAAGGACACTCAGAAGCAAAACCAACACCAAGAATAAACTTAAGGATCCTGAAACATCGTGACATCATAGATCGTTCTACTGATTGGCGGATGCAGGAGGAGGCCTTATGTTCACTTCCTGATCATGCTGACTAATGCATCCCAGGTACACGCTTAACACCATGGGGAATGCAGTTTGTCAGCAAATCCGGAAGTGACTGCCATCCTGTTCAATTCAACAATCGGGTTGTGAAGCTTTGGGTCTGATGACATCATGGACATATATTTTGAGAAAACATTAATAAAATCTGCACCAGATTTATTGTGCAGCAATTCCCAGACTGTGACCTTTTACTTCAGGAACATGATGTGTATGTAAAGGCACTATGATGGCAGACAGTGTGTTCATTTTATGTTAATAAAGTGTCCTTGAAACGCTCGGCAACAGGATTAAAGCGGAATAAGGTGGATATACAGATGGAGATTGTGTGCACACTGTAGCAGATAAACAGTTTATTTGAATTTTATTTTTTGCACAGTGGTGAAAATCTGAAAAAGATGAACCAGTGTGGCTTGTTTAATTCCTGCTTCCTGAAGCCACGGCTGAAAGAGAACGCCTGCTCAACATATTATTTTCTTTACACCTCTTAATAACAGGACAGGTATAAAGGCGGAGGTGTGAAGCAAGATTGACAGCATTCTATTACAGAGTCTCGCCAACGATGGAGCACGTGGAGGGCGAGTAATGATGTGCCGGGCACATTGACACACCGCATCCTCCTGACCCCCTGCTGCCAACAGTTATTGCTGCCATCAGCTCATGCATATCATGAATGCATCTGCATTAATCGCGACTCGGGAAGCC
This sequence comes from Tandanus tandanus, assembly GCA_039654325.1. Classification (NCBI taxonomy): domain Eukaryota; kingdom Metazoa; phylum Chordata; class Actinopteri; order Siluriformes; family Plotosidae; genus Tandanus; species Tandanus tandanus. Next base: position 16,981,176 of record JBCNYH010000021.1, read on the forward strand.
GAGCGAACGCTTGTCGAGATAGATGATCGAATCATTCAGCTTATTTACTGATCTGAGGCGCATGCGGGCATCAGCATGATCACTGCAGCCGGACTCCTCCATGACACCTCCGGCGTCATGGTGCAGCAATCCACGCAGCGTTTATTAACGTGAGCTCAGCTTGTCTTATCGCTGATTAACGGCTCGTACTCACTGCATACCTTCACACATCTTTGTGTAGGAGCTTCAGATTATAACACTGCTCTGACCTACTGCGAAAAAATATATTCTTTTTTTCCCCAATATGGACAATTAAAATATGGATCTGGAATGATTGACAGTTGTGTATGTGCCTTGAAGCCCCACCGCTTCCCCATCTGACATCAGTATGTAATGTGTACCAAAGAATAAAAAAATAATTACAGTATTAAAGCAAAGCATCAAATGAACCACTTTACAGAGAAATGTAATAAGACATAGAGATTAAAATACAGTTTGTGGGTACAGAACATAAAGGGTTCTACTGGAACCTTCAGACATTAAATCATTGTACATATACATGTTCCTGTTAATTGCTGTCTGCACTTTGCATGATGTAAGTGAGTTGTGACAGGACTGTGTGAAAAGTACACCATGTATTTACCACAGGGTAAGACTGCACATTATTACTTTTGCGGCTCGGGGCAGGTCTGACCCTGTGCTGCATTCCTGTTGCTGGTTTGCTGTCTGGTCTACAGGAAAGAGAAATATTTTACAGTTCCTGTTTTTCTTCTCCTGGAACATGCTCACAGAATCGTTTTCTTCTGGACTTCAGAGGATTTAATATCCTCCAGTAGTGAATATCAATGTGCAGATGGAAGTGAAGCTATCAGAGTTTTTCCTCGTGGGAGCAGACTGTTTATATTTTAGCTGTGAGGGATTTCCACACTAGACTAATCTCTAGCACATTAAAGGGAGCTTACTGTGAGAGAGGAAAACCATTGTGCTCACCTCCACAACCAACCACTCAACTTCTGCCACCATTACCACCTCCGCCACCACAATTACCACCACCATCTCCACCCCACCATCACTACCTCCACTTTCACCACACGACCACTTCTACCCCAACCACTACCACCTCCACCACCCCATCACCATTACTACCACCTCCACCCACACCACTACCACCTCCACCACAATTACCACTTTCATCTCCATCACCATCACTAGCTCCACCACCACTACTACCACCTCTGCTGCAACTACTACCACCTCCATCACCACAATTACCACCACCATCTCCACCCCACCATCACTACCTCCACTTCCACCACACTACCACTTCTACCCCAACCACTACCACCTCCACCACCACGCCATCACCATTACTAACACCTCCACCCACACCACTACCACCTCCACCACAATTACCACTTTCATCTCCACCATCACCATCACTACCTCCACCACCACTACTACCACCTCCACCACCACAATTACCACCACCACCACCACTACTACCATGACCACTACCACCTCCACTACCACCAGCAGCACTTCCACCACCACCACCATTACCAGGTCCAGCCACACCATCTTCACCACCACAGATACCACCACCTCAAATACACCTCCACCATCACCACCTCCACCACCACTATTACCAAAACTGGAATCATTTCATTACCTCCAACTCCACCATCATCTCCATCACCTCTGCGCTGAACTCACAAACGCGATCACTTTGTCTGAGCTAAAAGTGCTGCGCCATCACTGTGTCATGTACAATTACTTTCCTGTTTCATTCTTCGCTCAATTAGTCCTGAACAGTAAAGTGTCTTGTATTTCCATTTATTTTGAAACATTGCTCCAGAAAATGAGATTTAAAGTGAGAGGTCAAAGCTTCTGCTTAAGCGCTTTTAAAAAATCCTTATTCCTTATTGATTCTAGCAGCATAAAAATATAAAACACAACACTTTTAATATCCGTGACACATTTCCCATGGTTTTAATCCTCTTTTCAGTGTAAGAGAGATATATTTTATTGAGCTGTAGCTGAGAGACTTAAAAATTCAGCTGTATTTAGGAAACATGCATCAGTACATTCTTTTCCAAGGTCACTGCTGAATTGTGTTCTTAAATGAGTAACAGGGTTACTCAGCATAGATTTAGCAAATACACAGAAATGATAAGCATACTCGCTAGTGGTGATGGCTAGAGGAAATTAATGGAATTTGTAATAATTTCTTTAAAACATTGTAATTTTATTAATAATTTATTTTCTGTAAATAATATTTGTAACCATGTTGTACTTTTAAACGCAATTCATCACTTAATATCACAATACTACAACTAGAGAACATATACCGTATTAAAAAAACGAGAGAGCATCATTTTCTTCTTCACATGAGCTTCAGAATATTTAGCTGATGTCACTTCCTCTTGAACGTGTGGATGGAGGTGGATGTGTAGCAGGGTTGAGCATGAATGTGCACTAAAATGGATGCTTGGTGGACAACACAACCATTCACTGTCTGTAGACATTCTACAGTCTGTAGACTGCCGGAGGAAACTGGAGTATCCGGATGAAGCCCATGTAAGCACGGGAAGAACATGTAAACTTCACACAGAAACGACATCTTTGTGCAAATTAAATGGCACCCATTTGAAGTTCTCTCAAGACCATCACGATTCCAGGCAGTAGACATGATCTGTCTGAAAGTCAACAAAATGATTCCTAATATTTAGGGAAAAAATACCAAAAAATGGTAAAATTATAGTTTTTCAAATGTTCCCATGACCTGTTCCTGTACGCCTTGCAATTTTCATGATATGTAAAATTGATGTTTTGTCTGTTCATACAGAGCTAGCTGGTAAGCTGCAGGCCTCTCGTCCAATAAAACTGTGTTTGGTGAGGAAAAAAAGCTTTCTAATTCTTTAAAAATAATAATTCTTACTATCAAACACTTTAAAACCGACATTAGCGGCACTTGCGGTTTGGTAGCGGGACTAGATAGTGGCACATCTGGTTTGGTGTGGTTTTTATTTTTCTATGGTGACGTTGAGGTCACAGTATATGAGCTGATCCTTGGAGTAGATTAGCCAATCAGAGCGTGCAATTGCTAATATCTAGTGACCTAGAATGGTATAAAATCAGATATCGATATGTACAGATATAGATATGTATCCATACTATATACATATACAGGATATACTGAGGGTATGTTAATGATGCTTGTACATATAAGGAAGGTTGAAATGTTTAGTAAAAGAGAAAACTGGTGACACTTTTCCATGACTGAATCGAATTTTAATCTAACGCCTCAAATGCAGAGAAAAATTAAACATTCCTTTTTTAGCTCCCGTCCACAAGGTGGCTTGGGGCTTATAGGAATGAGTTCCGTCCGTCTGTCTGTCATGCTTAAGTTTCCGGACATTTACTTGCCGTGCGCTGAAGCTGGGGCTTACAAGCTTGGTATGCTTGTTCACTACTATGAGTTCTAAGATGAATTTGTGTGCGAGTGACCTTGACCTACTTTTCTAGGTCATAGAGGCAAAACTGTATAATATTAGGTTTCTGGACATTTACTTGCCGCGTGCTGGAACTGCGCCTTTCAAACTTGCTTTGCTTGTTTAGTTACTTTTGGTCATAAAATCTGAGCTAATATAAAAATGCAAAAACAACAAGTGTGTATTCCTGCAGAAATGCTGACACATACTGCAGGTGGCTGGTGTCTGAGAACACACACACACACACACACACACACACACACACACACACACACACACACACAAACATTCTCAACATTCAGCTGAGATTTTATTTATTTTTTTGGCCCTCGTAGTAGTACTGTACTCCCGCTGTCGCTAATTCAGCTAATTAACACAACTATAAAACATCTGTAAATGTTTATTATAATTATTTCATGCAAAAACCTGTGAAAGTCCTCGACCTGCTCACACACCTTTTAAATGTTTTTAAACCACACGATTACTGTAACATCATTTAGCACATTTCCAAATCAATTAACTGAGTGCTCGAGACAATTTTCACCTCCTCTGATCCCCACACTACACTCACAGTGCTCCTGATCATATTTTATTATAAACACACACAGACACACATATACACACACACACAGTTTTTCACGCAGGATTTGAATGAGTTTTTATTGATTTTCTGCAGCACAACAGGAAGTGTTTTCTTTTTTACATCTCCAGTGTTTCCGGATTGATTCAGTTACCCATTGTATACGTTTCCTCTGGGTTCTCTGGTTTCCTCCTTACCCTGGGTTTACACTGGGGCATGAGGCCCACGATCTCTGAGATTTGAAAGAATCGTGATAAGTGTGGGGGGTTGTGGGATCGAATTGTGGTGGTCTTGAGAGAACTTGGTGGATTCATGATGATCTTGAGGGGAACTTGGTGGAATCGTGATGCTCTTGAGGAAACTTGGTGGATTTGGGATGATTGCGCTGATCATGGCAAAATTTGTGACTGTCAAAAATCTTCCCACAATTATCCCGCTGTATTACAATTTGACGCCAATCTTGATAGTATGTGGAAAGCGCGGTAGAGCGCAGTAGAGCTAAACAGACTTTAACAGACCTTAACAAAGCGTAACAGACCTTGATGTGCTGTCGTGGGGGAGCTTGAAGAACTCAGAAACACAATTCCTTCAAGTTTCATCTCTTGGATGCAACCTGCCTCCTTTCTATACCCTAATCGTGCAATCATAAACTGTGGAGCTCCACACTTTTTAAAAAATAAAAAAAAAGTCCGGAGATTGCGGACATCATGCCCCAGTGTGAACCCAGGGTAAAAAGTTTAATAAACAACTAAACCCGAAATATATTGACACCTGTTTTGATTATAGAAACATAAAATAAGTAAAATAATAAATAAAAATAGAACTATAATGTGTAATACTGTGATGGCCTGGCGAGCTGCTCAGGGTGTACTCTGCCCTCGCTTGGAGTCAGCTGAGATGGGCTCCAGCCTCCCCGCAACCCTAATTAGGATTAAGTGATTCAGAAAATGAATAAATGAACGTGTAATAAAATTAGAATAAAAATTACTGTTACAATAATAATGTACATGTTGTAGTATATCATTCTGGAAACATGCTAGCAAATTCTTAACATTTCTTACACTAGATACTCGCTAGTGACTAAGTCTGAAACATTCTTCTTCATTTCTTTCCAGTGTTTTCGACTGTTTCTGTATTTCTCCCCCTTTTTCTATTTGCAGTTTCAACCCTGAGAGGGATACAAATGCTTTACAGTCACTGTTCTAATGATGATTTTAATTTAATTTAAATATGTAATTATTTAATATAGATACGTTATTCCGAAGAGAGCAATTTTGCATAATTAGATTTTCCAAGTTCTGATTTCATCAAAGGATTGTAACTGTGGTTTTATTCACATCTACTTTAAAAATCACGATGCCCTCTGGTGGTCAGGAGGCTGATTAGACTCGAGCAACCAAAGTTGAGGAAGGTGCAGCTCCCCACCGCCACACATTTTCCCTGCTGGTTCGGAATCAAACCAGCGACCTTTCGGTCCCAAAGCCGCTTCTCTAAACATTAGACCATGGCTGCCTCCAGGTACTATACAGGAATAATGCAGGAATAATACAGGAATAATGCAGAAACAGTACAGAGATAATTGAGGAATTATACAAAAGTAATAGAGTAATAATGCAGGAATAATACAGAAATACTGCTGGAATAATACATGAATAATAAAGGAATAATGCAGAAAAAAAACAGAAATAATGCAGGAATAATACAGGAATAATACAGGAATAATAGAGGAAATAAAAGGGGAATCATTCAGGAATAAAGCAGGAATAATGCAAGCCAAGGACAAATGAAATAATCCACCTGAGTTTCATACCACAAAGAAAAGGTGAAGACTGAAATGGTGAAAAATATTTTTAAATCTATATTTTATATATTTTACCTGAGAGCTGGGAAAGTGAAACTTAAAAAAAAAAAAGAAAAGTGCCCTTAATGGTCCACATTCAGTGTTTTTTTTTTGTTGTTGTTTTTATACAGAGTCAACTACAATAAGTAGTAACTAAAATAGAGAACTAATATAAAAATATACAAAAGCTACAAACAAAAACAGTCTCAACTGAAGCCATGTTTTTTCCCTCAGACTTATTACTGAAGAAGAAGAGAAGAAAAAACAAGTGTAATAAGAAAGTGAAAAAAATCAAGAGTGAAGGTGTGAAAGTAAACTACTCTTACTGGGAATAAATCTCTCTGGATGAAAGCATCTGCAAAATGAATAAATGGAAATGAAACACAATTTGCATAAATATATAATTCTGCACCAGGAGAGACCTGTGAGAACAACCCTCTCTCTCTCTCTCTCTCTCTCTCTTCTGCTTTTCATAATTGTGATTTTCGTTGAGTGGATTGCAGGGAAATGACCTAATTACCTGTTCTGACTGTGGGACTGATTATAGTGATATAAACGAACTGCCTGAACTAACACGAAAATTAGAGTTTCTGCTCTTAAAAAAACTTCCTTAAAGTCATATATTATCTTTATATATATATATATATATATATATATATAAAGATAATATAAGACTTTAAGGAAGTTATATATATTTATCAGATTTTGACTGATAACAAAAGTCCATGAAATTCAACTAACCGCTCTGAAGTGCACTGCAGATTTAACTGCTAAGAGACGAGCAAGGAAAGTTGATTTGAATAATTGAAATTCACACCGTGAAGAGGAAATAAACATAAATAAACTGTAAGTGAAGTGGAGAGGACGAAGCTGCCATCTGCTGCTGCTGCCAGCTGTGTGTGTGTGTGTGTGTGTGTGTGTGTGTGTGTGTGTGTGTGTGTGTGTGATCTGGTTATTTAATGTGAACGCATGTCAAACACAGACAAAAACATAGCAGATGTGACATCACAGCAACATGGCCGCTACTGCAACTGTTTCACTGTATTGTACACACTGCACCTGTTTTCCATCACCAAGTGTTAAAGTTAAACACCAACAGAAAACCACTACCAGGGGAGAAAATCTCAGGCTTCATGATCGATGATACGATTTTGAAGACAGGAAGTCAATATTTCAAGATACGACTGCGCTATGATGTGAGATATGATTCAGTTTCTTCTGATTGATGTGTGCCTCACTTTGTTCAAGATCTGGGGTTCACAGGTGATGATTATAATTTAGAAATATCAGAGTTATGAATGAAGCACCTCACTAACCTTTTTAGCTGAAAGTATCAATAATATAGTAAACGTACTACACAGGCGGCACAGGCCTGCAGTGGTCCCAGGTTCGATTCCCGGGCTCGGGGCATTTCTGTGTGGGGTTTGCATGTTCTCCCCGTGCTTGAGTGGGTTTCCTCCGGGTACTTCGGCTTCCTCTTGCAATCCAAAAGCATGCTCAGTAGGCTAACTGATGGGTCCAAATCGCCCTTAGGTGAGAGAGTGAGTATGAATAGTGTGTGTGTGTTGGCTCTGCATTGGTCTGGCAAGCTGTCCAAGGTGTACCCCGCCTTCGCCCAGAGTCGGTTGAGATGGGTGTCAGCCTCCCCGCGACCCTAATTAGGATTAAGCGGCTTAGAAAATGAATGAATGAATGAATGATGTACTGCGTACAACGCTACTGAGGCAGCAGTGCAGGTTTCCATTAATGCAATCATTCTATGTTATTGTTTCAATTGTAACAGATCAGTCATAGGAGGCGTGTACAGGGGTTGTGTACAGGGGCGTGTACGGTACAGTGCACACACCACTGATAACTGAGATAAACAGATTAAACAAGAATAAGTTTCAAAATTCTCTTCTGAGACGAAAAGAGAATTTGTAATGTTTGGTAATCGTTTATGATCCACTGTGCAACAACAAAAATATATATAGTGTGTTATTGCCATCCACTGACCTCTCCAGCCCACACACACACACACACACACACACACACACACACACACACACACACACACACACACACACACACTGCCCTTTCTGTCAAAACATTTGAGTCCTACTAAAAGACCTTTACATTTTTTCTTTTTGCCCTTTTGTCCTGCCAGTACAGAAATTGAGCCGGTCTGTAGATTGGTTATAAATGTTTTCCCTGAGTACTCAGAGGAATTCCAGGATGAAGGTCGTGCCCTACAATTCTGCTCCAGAAGCTTTCAGAACATCTAATGGAGTTGACAAAATACATGTTCAAATGTGTGTTTCATCTTCTGAACATATAGTGTAAAGCGAATGAAAAGAGAGAGAGGGAGAGAGAGGGAGAGAGCGTGTGGGTCATAAGCATTAGTGAGGAAGTATCTATTATACAAAGTTCTTTAATTAAAGATAGATAGATAGATAGATAGATAGATTGATAGATAGAGAGAGAGATAGATAGATAGATAGATAGATAGATAGATAGATAGATAGATAGATAGACAGTTAAACAGATTGACAGATCCATGAGACTCCAATGCCAAAAGTTTGTGCACTCCTGCCCATCACACCCATAAGTGCTTCTTGAGTTATTCCCTTGAGCTTACTGCTGTACTAAAGGCCACTGCTCTTGGAAAGCTTAACACTAGATTTTGGAGCATGGCTGTGGGGATTTTGGGGCGAGGCTGTGGTGGTTTTAGGCTGTAGCTGAGGGGATTTTGGGATGTGGCTGTGGGGATTTTTGGATTTGGTTGTGGGGGTTTGAGGCATTGCTGTTGTGATTGGAGAGTGGTTGTGGGGATTTTGGGGCGAGGCTGTGGTGGTTTTAGGGTGTAGCTGTGGGGATTTGGGGGCGTATTTGTGGGGATTTTTGTGAGTGGTTATGGGGGATTTGTTGCATTGCTGTTGTGATTTGGGGGTGTGGTTGTGGGGATTTTGGCATGCAGCTGTGAGTATTTTGGGGAGTGGTGTGGGAACTTTGAGGCATGGCTGTTGTCATTTGGAGGTGTGGTTATGGGAATTGAGGGGGGCATGGCTGTAGGGATTTTTACTAATTCAGCTACAAGAGCATTAGGGAGGAGGTAAGAGACAGATATTTGAATCTGGAGTTCAGTCGGTGTTCCAGTTCCATGTGCTCAGTGGGGTGGAAGCATATGATTGTCTGAAATATCGTTGTATTCTGTAAAACTATCATAACCTGTCACTAGATATAAGGGGCCCAAACCCAACTTCAGCATTTAACCAACTGCACTCTTGGCACTCAGTATCCTGATCTGTAATGTTCTCCACCTGGTCTCCACCAAATTGGATAGTGGATTGCGATTCTTCAGTTCAAATATACAGTTCTTGTGCAGATGATGCTTCTAGAGGCATCTCTGAGAATTCAACTTTACTGATGCTGCCACCACCATGATTTACCATGGCTATGCTTTACCATGGCTATGCTTTACCATGGCTATGCTTTACCATGGCTATGCTTTACCATGGCTATGATTTACCATGGCTATGATTTACCATGGCTATGATTTACCATGGCTATGATTTACCATGGCTATGCTTTACCATGGTTATGATTTACCATGGCTATGCTTTACCATGGCTATGATTTACCATGGCTATGATTTACCATGGTTATGATTTACCATGGCTATGAAGAACACAAGAGATTGTTGTCACATGCAGAGAGTGATAAGTACTCACACATGTTAATGTTGTTGAGGGTGTCCCTGATGGATTTTCTTCTCATTATTTTGCTTATTTCGGAGGGGCTTCCTGTCAGTGAAGATGATTAGATAGATAGATAGATAGATAGATAGATAGATAGATAGATAGATAGATAGATAGATAGATAGATAGATGGATAGAT
>JBCNYH010000021.1:17038988-17056963 GCA_039654325.1 Tandanus tandanus
CCAAAGCTGAGCAGCTCATGCTGGAATACACAACTAATTCAACTGGACCCACTGGACTCGAGACAATCAAATGGAGGATACACGTAAAATATACAGAGAAAAAAAGCGTAAAAAGTCATTAAGAAAGAAAGCACTTGGATTTGTTTTATTTATATTTTAAGGGCAGGTTCAATACAATACATGACACACAGCCAGTGCAGGGACGCAGATCCACAATGATAATCTATATTGAAGGTTTTCGATGAGACAGCGCATTTTTTCGGCCAGCTGAAACTGAAAACGACCGAAATAAAAAGCGGCCCTATTTCGCAGCCATATCACTTACATGTGAGTACACCCTCACTCATTTGCCGAAATGCTCAATCCTATTAGGGCCGCGGGGAGGCTGGAGCCCATCTTAGCTGACACTGGGCGAAGGTGGGATACACCTCGAACAGTTCACCAGCCCATCGTAGGCCAAAACACACACGCACAAACCTTTCCACTGACATCCACACCTAGCAGCAATTTAGAACACCCAACTAGCATTATGTGCATGTCTTTGGACTGTGGGAGGAAAACGGAGTACCCAGATGAAGCCCACACAAGCACGGAAAGAACATGCCAACTGCAAACAAAAACACCCGAGCCCAGGACTCGGACCCAGGACCTTCTTGCTGTGTGGCGGACAGATTTAGGTACTGCCTAAAGCTCCTGATAGATATCTGTAATGCTAGGTGTCTGAGACTGGTGTTATAAGAGTAGCACAGCTCCTTTAAGGGTTATATTAACTTCCGCATTAATTTTTATCACCTGTCTTGATAGTTTAATTATCCGTTTATCCAGTTCATGATCTGTTCTCCTGTGTTTGGTATTGTTTTGCTCAACAAGTTAGATGTTTTTTATTCTGTGCGAGTCTGAGTGGTGGTGTATGAGCCTTTATTTTTTGGATTTCAGTTTTTTTATGAGTAAATATTATTTTGTTTTTTATTATTATTATTATTATTGCTGCCCATCATATTATAAATCAGCAGTACATAACAGCCAATCAACATCAATTCGGCCATAGACACTGGCTGTTTATGGGGCTCCGTTCGAGGAGCTCTGCTATAAAAGGAGTCTTTAGTGTCAGAGGAAAAGCTGTAAGTTTATGTTTTCTCCATTTTTAGCACAGATAAGTTTCCACTTCATCTTTGATTTTTATCTTTGATATGTAACGTGAGATTTTATTAAGTTCAAAAGAGAAAATAAAGAAGGTACGAGTATTTATAGCTGCCATAAATGAGATGAGAACAAGACCGTGCTTGTACAGATGTTTCACTATGTACCTATAAACAGATACAAAAATATAAGATGTCATTGTTATGAGTAAATAAGTAAATAATGGTAAGATTTCTGTGGTATGAAAGGTAAATAAAAAGTTCAGGACATGCCCTTAGAGGAAAATAATCATCTTGAAGAACGGTGACAGTAACTCCACATTATCACAACACATTTTCATTTCATTAAGCTTCCTTACATAGTGTCTAATTCAAACACGCGCTGAGCTTCAGACTGCCAGGATGCTAAAACTGTCTCAATCAGCTTGTATAAATACACTGCCCGGGATAAACTACTTTTCATTCAGAGCTGAGATTCTGCAGGTTCCTCTCTGAGGTCTGCGGTTCCACCCTGACCCCTGCATTCATGTTGTCCACATGTAAAACAGCACAACAGAAGGAATTATTGTAATCCAAGGTATATCAAATGGCCTTAAGGTGCGAGCAGGTTGATGTAGCCGTTGCGTGAGGAAATAGGATCACTTATTTTTAATCGACGGACATCATGTTCTCTATCATCCTTCTTACTTGTCTTTAAATTACCCCTTACAATGAACATGGAAATGGACCTGTTCATTATACACGCTGTCTGCACTTACACTTTGTCTTTGGGGAAATTTACTACATTTCCTCTTGTGATAAAATAAGTGTTTTTAAACTGTCTGATTTTCACAGTAAATCCTGGGATTAACAGTCCTGACTGCTGCTCCTTTATTAGAGACACCATGGGGCTATTTATTTATTTATTTGTTTGTTTATTTGCACTTGTTTGTTCGACCACTATGGAGCTCACTTAGGAAGCCCTCAGTGATTTCTGTTGAAGTGTGCCCCGGGTGGCTCGGGTGCCATTTTGGGCGTTGTATCATGGGTATCCAGGACCTGGTACCACTTTCATACGTGGGGCAGGGCCATTCAGGACTCATTTCGCTATTTATGGTGGTTTCCCCAAGTGGCCACCATATTGCGTCATGGGATCAGTGCTGTATATTTTCATTCATTCATTTCTTAAGCCACTTAATCCTAATTAGGGTCGCGGGGAGGCTGGTGCCCATCTCAGCCGACTCTGGGCGAGGGCGTGGTACACCCTGGACAGCTCGCCAGGCCATCGCAGGGCAACACACACAACCATTCACACTCACACCTAGGAGCGATTTGGAACAGACAATCAGCCTACTGTGCATGTTTTTGGACTGTGGGAGGAAGCAAGAGTACCCGGAGGAAACCCACGCAAGCATGTGGAGAACATGCAAACTCCACACAGAAACGCCCCGAACCCGGGAATCGAACCCACGACCTTCTTGCTGTGCGCCACCATGCCGCCCTTGGTAATGTGTATATATATATACATTATTAAATTAGCTTTAAAATGTACCATTATTGGTGGTCCTTACAGCATTATTTATGGGTATGTAACACGTTTAAGTGATACAGTCAAAACTGGTAATTTTATCCCGTGGAATAGTACCGGGGACTGAACTGGGAAGTTAGCAGTTTTTCCCCAGAAGTAACATCAACGCGTTGGGCAGGGTTGACGTCTCTTGTGGAGACAGTGAAACCTCACATTCTAGTGACTCCGAGGACAAGAATGCTGGCAGAGATGAGTGTGACGGTAAATCTAAAATGGCTTATGCAGCTAACATTTTGCCAACTCAGCTTTCCTGGAACAAAAAGAAAAGTTTTCCGCAATTTCTGCGCTTGTTGTTTGTGCAGCTCAGCATTGGCATATAATGTGTTATGCTACACAGTGTTATGCTCAGTGATATAGCCCAGCCAATCCAACAAGTTCGTGTCACTACCGGGCTGGAACAGCCAATCAGAAACGCAACATGTCTCTGAGCATGCCTAGAGTCGTGACACTCACGCACACTTCAAAATCGGGCATGGACTGATGTTGCCGGAAGGAACCACTGATGTTATACGTGATTGTTTTAAATAGCTAATAACACTAATTCACCACAGGTACACTTTAAGCTACCTCAACCAACGCGATTCCTTTTTCGTTTTATTATTATATTTTTTAATTGAGCCGTCTATAAACATCAATATTTGTACACAGGAATCCAAAAGCGTATATTATTATAAAGCATTTTTTGGTTTGGCTGGATAGGAAAGAAGGGAAAAATACAGTAATTCCCTTCTACATTTCTGCAAAAACTCAAAATAGCTCAATATGGCACCCAATGCACCTGAGGCTATTTTCGAAATGGGGAAACCACAGAAAATAGCCAAAGGAGTCCTGAATGCTACCCCATAGTTACACAACGAGAAAAGCAAAACTGTCAAATCGTTGTTAATTAGTATTGTAATAGAATTTGATATATGATATGTATACTGTAGACAGCATATATAGAGAGAGTTGTGACTGAGGACTTGAAGATTAACTATTTGTTGAATACCTAAATGGCGGAAGTCTGCATCACATGCCCCTGTGGACTAAGTAAGATTATTACTTGATGGATATAGGACACATGCATTTCCCCTTTGGTTGCCATGGAAACGACGATCATGTCTTTCCTGGCCTTTCCTTGTGCTTGTGGTGTGGATGTGGATGTGAATGGTAGTCACTGCAGCTTTGTTCCAACCCAAAGTGAGGGGAGAAGTCTGTGTGCACCCGCTGTGTTTCTCCTTCACTTCAGACCCCACGGCAACACCACGACTCCATTTCAGTCACACTCCAGGTTTTCGGTTTGCTGCATAATTTTACTAATAACGTCCTTTTTTTTTTTTTGTTGCAATTTTTCAACCAGGTAGCATTTTACCAGCTGAGGCCATGGTGATGTTTCTTTTTGTAGATTCTGTAATAGTGACTGCTTTTTCTGGAGAGACATAAAGCCCCAGACGTGGCTGCTTAACCTGCTGTATCACTGTTACTCTGGACAAGATGTCGATTTTTAAAATTCTAGCAGGTATTTTTAAGGTTTATTTATGCTCAACATTAAAGACGGATATGTATATGCACAGAGTCTTCTATCCACTATCCTCCGGGTATATCTGCACATTTTAGGGAGCAATACCTCCGGCAACCACGGGGGCGCTGTAGCTGGTAGTTCAAGATAGTCACAAGGAAGAAACTATAATAATAGTGGATATAAGTAATAAACATCTATAAACATCCAGAACAGCTGGGAGGTGACTGGATGGTTGTGAAGGAAAAATGTCAGTCTATGTGAGTCTGATTTGGTTGTGCAAACAAGTCCATGAGCAAGTGAAGCAAAACAATTCTCTATCGATGTGAAGAAATGTATTTAATGGCCTCACAGATCACCACAACCTACAACGTAAACTCTTATTAAATTTTTATTTATTAATTTGTTTGTTTTTCATTCATTCATTCATTTTCTATGCTGTTTGATCCTAATTAGGGTCGGTGGGTGGTTGGCGCCCATCTCAACTCTGGGTGGAGGCAGGTTACACCCTGGACATCTTGCCAGGCCATCACAGCGTCAACACTCATACAACCATTCACACTCCCACTCACACCTAGGGGAGATTTGGAACAGCCAATCAGCCTACTATGCATGTTTTTGGACTGTGGGAGGAAACTGGAGCACCCAGAGGAAACCCACGCAAGCATTGGGAGAACATGCAAACTCCACACAGAAACACCCGGACATGGAACCCGGGACCTTCTTGCTGTGAGGTGGACGTGCTAACCACTACGCCGCCGTGCCGCCTGTTTGTTTTTTGTTTATTTAATTATTTACCTTTTTATTAGATATAACTTTGTTTTCCTCCTCCTAATTTAGTAGTAAGATTCCCTCCTGTCAGTCACTGCCTCCCAATCACCACCAACCAGGGAGGGACGTAAGCAAGCACATGCCCCCTCTGTGGCATGTGATGCTGCCACCTGAATCTTTACGAACTGATGCGCATGTTATTTAAGGGTGGCCTTGGATGGAAAGTGCTATCCGGCCCTTATACAGTGGAGCTCACAGACGCCCATGATTGGCTTTTGATTGCTGTAGGTGAGCGAATTCTGTCCCTCCCTCCCGTGAGGGCTCGGCCAATTAACTCCCATGGACTCCTGGCCACGGAAGCTGCAACATCAACCTGAATACAGACCTTGCCAATGCTTCACTTCGGAGCCGAGCTTCTTCTTTATTAAGTACATTATTGTGACCTCCTCCACCATCACCATGTTTGTGCCCCTAATGGATGTATTGCTTAACATCGATGTCAACGTAAATTACATAAAGACGTATGTGGACAGTCTCGGTCGAAACGTTTGGAGCTGATGTCTTTATTTTTGTATGTAAAGGGAGCCTTAATGAGCCTTTAGGACCTGTGTGATGTACTTTACAAAATCTTTTAATCCATTCAAGGGGGCAGTGGTGGCTCGGTGGTTAAGTCCTGGATTACTGATCCCAAGGTCGGGGGTTCAAGCCTCACTATCACCGAGTTGTCACTGCTGCCTCCCCAATGTAGTTAACTGGGTTATCAAAGACCGGCCACGTCTCTCACTGTCTGTTGTGAGAGGCATGTAATAGAACCATTGTTGTCGTTTGTAAAGAGTAGACCATTGGTACCCCGCCCTCGCCCAGAGTGGGCTGAGATGGGCGCCAGCCTCCCCGTGACCCTAATTAGGATTAAGCGGTTCAGAAAATGAATGAATGAATGAATAATCATTTCGACTGATTTTTCTGTAATGCGCTGAATGATGGTGCTGAGGAACCACCAAGCGTGATGTCCAAAAGATGCAAAAGAAGAAAAACAAACAAACAAACAACCTATGAAACATTACTGCTGTTTGTTACAAAGCACTGACACTGGAGACTCCTTCCATAAACGCTGAATAAATGGCTTTCGTTCTGAGATCACATCGAATCTAAATGATGTCAGCCATGTTTGGTGTTGAACGGCAGCAGGTTTATTTATTTATTTATCTTTTTGGAATTGGGTTGTACAGTGGTGCTTGAAAGTTTGTGAAACCTTAAGAATTTTATACACTTTTGAATAAATATGACCGAAAACATCATCAGATTTTCACCCAATTTCATGCCTAAGCACACAAGTTGTTCTCCCAAAGAATGGTTAAAGAAGAGTAAAGTTCATGTTTTGGAATGGCCAAGTCAAAGTCCTGACCTTAATCCAATTGAGATGTTGTGGAAGGACCTGAAAGCGAGCAGTTTATACGAGGAAACTCACGAACATCCCAGAGTTGAAGCTGTTCTGTACGGAGGAATGGGCTAAAATTCCTCCAAGCTGATGTGCAGGACTGATCAACAGTTACCGGAAACATTTAGTTGTAGTTATTGCTGCAAAAGAAGGTCACACCAGATACTGAAGTCAAAGGTTCACATACTTTTGCCACTTACAGATATTTAATATTGGATCATTTTCCATAAATTTTCAATAAATTAATTACCAAGTAAAATATTGTTCTCTCATTTATATGACTGGGTTCTCTTTTAAGACTTGTGTAAAAATTATTTATTTTTATAATATTTATATAGAAATGTATAAAATTCTTAAGGGTCCAAAGTGTTCAAGCACCACTCTAGAACCTGGGGTTCACAGCATGTCTCCTGTACCATCCCCCTCCTCAAGCTCCTCTAATGTGCTGTTCTAGTTCTTCCAGACGCTCGCATCTCGATTCTTGTGCAGGTTTCAATAGATGATGTATAGTTTTCTTTCTGAAGAGAAATACGGCTAACCTCAGGCTGAATCAAAAAGATATTCAATAAAACACATTGTGCAACGTGCGTCAAAAACCAGCACAAACAGGCAGGTAAAAAGCTTCGGCGGCCCCGTGCTGTGGTGTGTGTTTTTTAGCGAGATCTTCCAGACTTAAGTACAGCATTACAATAGGAGACATCAGATGAACAGATGTGCTGAATACCACTTCATTCATTGGATAGAAGTACGTGCTCTGTTCCCACTTCATCATTTTATTTTGGTTTCTGGGAAATAAAGAAAAGCATGCTACTTAAAAAAAAATGAATAAAAGGAGGAACAAAAAAATTCTCTCAGACAAAGCAGAAGTGAAAGCTTTATTCACAATCACAGCACCGAGCAGAGCGGCGGAGAAAACAAGAGAGATTTTTATTCCTTATCCCTGATATACCTACTTTCTTCTTCCTCTTCTTCCTCTTCTTCTCCTCCTTCATCATTTTTTTCATTTTTTTTTGTTGTCTTCTTCTTTGTCATCATCTTCATTTTATTTTTCTTTCTCCTCTTCATTTTCTTCTGCTCCTCCTTCTTTTTCTTTGTAGTCTACTTCTTCATCACATTCTTCTTCTTCATTTTATTTTTCTTTCTCTGGTTCATTTTTTTCTCCTGCTCCTCCACCTCCTCCTCCTTCTTTGTCAACTTCATCTTCGTCTTCTTTATTTTATTTTGCTTCCACCAGTTCATTTTCCTCATCATCTTCATTTTCTTCCACCTCCTCTTCTCCTCCTCCTTCTTCTTTATCACCTTTATCTTCTTCATTTAATTTTTCTTCCTCCAGTTCATTTTCCTCATCTTCTTCTTTTTCTTCTTCTTCTCCTTCATTTTCTTCCTCCTCCTCCTCTTCTTCCTTTTCTTACTCTTTTCGTTTACTTTTATTAAACCTAATCTCTTTGTTTTCCTTAATATTTGCAACACTCATCTTTGGGACTTTGATTAAGGTGCTCTGTCCGATATGTTTTATAATCTTCTGCTGCACAACTATTACCCAATGAAAAAAAGAATGGCAGTAGAACTACTTAAAAAAATAAAATAAAATAAAATAAATACATGACTTATCCAATAAAATTTAAAAGCTGAACATCCCTGAGCGCTACTGATTTTAGCATAAAGCTTTATTTAATATGTACATTTTAATCTAAATATCATTCCATTAGTCTGATATTCTGGAAGTGCATGATTCATTAATCTCTTTGGGATATTATTCTGAATTATGCGCATCGTGTCATGCTTTATGGTTGTGTTGTTTGGTCATGTTTTAGAGGTAATGTAAATGCAATCACATGATAAAAGTAATAAAGCAGGGTTGGTATTCTACATTTCTTTCAATCTTTTTCAATATTTAACATGTAAATGTATTCATGCTACAGCACTCTTACACGCATTTATCTAGCGCCCTCAGAGACACATTTTAATTTAAAAGTGTATTCTTATAAAACCGTGTAATGAAGCTATGAATTGGACAAAAATGTCCTCATATAAATTCTGTGTACATCATAAATCAGGTCAAGGCAATTAGTCATGCTGTGCTCATTACTCCAGCGCTGTGGCCTTTAGCTACTCATATAGAAAGGGTGCAGCTTTATTACTGATCCAATGTCGACTTGTCTTGTCGTGTTTTGGTTGGAGAGCGCTAATTAAGAGACCAGTCATGATATAAATAAAGGAGAATTGTGAGGGGAAGTGGTAATGAATATTCGATGCAACCAGTGATGGTGAGTTTCTCTTTCAAAAGCAAAAACAAACAGGTGATGCAGGAAATATTCCAGCTTATGAGGTGTTATTGAGGTGTGAGGAAGAATATCGGCCCAAACGATGATCAGATTTAGGGGTGTGTCTTCTGTGGAATCACCTGACATAACTGTCACTGATTGGCTGCAGGAATCTACAGTCTGGATAAAAAAAGAATTCAGCCCCAGGATCTGAGCATCAGGCAAAGAGCATGAAAAATGAATCAGGATATAATGATTCAAATGTAGCTACTGGTCTACTATCTTTGCTGGCCATCCCAGTTTTCTTATTTGTGCATCGTTGAGCATGGATCGAAGAGGGATAAATGATGATACTCAAGAGCAGCCTTCCTGTAAGAGCTGCATGGCTTCATATAAATAATCCACCACGCAGGAGGCTTTTACCTAGCAGGTCAGCTGTACCGCCATCACCAGAAACAAACATCGCTCCACGTGACCTTTCAGAGAAAACAACATCTCATTTAATTTAAATCACATTTTCACACATCTCACATCATTTCTTCACATCTCCCTATGTTTCCCTGGTGGACGCAAGGATGAGACCAAAGTGAGGGGAATGACGGTGCAATTTAAGGATTTTGAAAAGCACCCTTAAAGACCAGTGGATTCAGTTGAGAGTTAAGACTTGGACATGGTGTACTACTATAGTGATGGGGACCTCTAGTGGTCTGGGGTGGAATTGTCCATGTGAGATTCAGTTCTTCAGCTAAAATCAATGAACAGGTGCCTCTGCTGAGCCCCCGTTTCAGCCATCATGGCTGGAGGAAATCCAGAAACAGTAAATTTTTCACACAGACCTGTAACGTATCCCGGTGACGTGGCATATTAAAGAGATATTGCTGATGAAGTCCCAAAACCCAACTGAGAACTTCACAGGTATCTCCAACCCCTCCTCTCTCCTCCTCATCGTATGTTCATGATGAGCATGCCTGATCTGCCTTTGATAGCAGCCTTTGATGTGCACTGAATCGAAGCTCCGTGCGTCCTCTTAATCAGACTTCACACTGCTGTGGTTTGGGGAGAAAAAAACAACAACACACGACCACTTAAGGGACACAGCGAATAAGACATAATGAGCACCTGTCACAGTCTGTGCTGATTCCTCCTCCCAAACACAAACGCAGTGAGAAACAGCAATGTCAAACCCTGGACACGGACACTGGAGTGCAAACCTTGTCTGTAATTTCTTTTATCAGAGGAGAGGTAGAACGCCAGGGGGCATTTCATAGAAGGGGTTTGTTTGAGTTTTTAAATAGACCTGATGTCTGTCTTTAAGGTGGAATCTTTGGTTTGTGTGTCGAATCAAACAGAACAGTGATGAAAGTGAGATACATAAATACAAAAAAAATTGTTGTGTCGCTCATTCATTCATTTGCTGAGACGCTTAATCCTACTAGGGTTGTGGGAAGGCTGTGCCTATCTCAGCCGACTCTGGGCTGTACACCCCGAACAACTCCCCAGTCCATCACAGGGCCAACACACACACACACAACCATCCACACTCACACTCACACCTAGGGTCAACTTGGAACAGCCATTTAGCCTAATGTGCATGTCTTTGGACTGTTGGAGGAAACCAGGGTACCTGGAGGAAACCCATGCAAGCATGGGGAGAAAATGCAACCTCCATTCAGAAACGCCCTCGCCAAGCCCGGGGCTCAAACCCAGGACCTTCTTGCTGTGAGGCGGATATGCTAACCACTACGCCATGAAGATTTCTTTCAGACGAGATTTATTTCTTTAACATTTATAGAAGGCGTCTGCAGTCTACACTGCAGACACCCGTTTGCAGGTTTCTCAGAGAGAGAGAGAGAGAGAGAGAGAGAGAGAGAGAGAGAGAGAGAGAGAGAGAGACTGATAAAACAATGAGAGTGTATAGCTGCTGTACATAAGTGAGAACACTTACGTAGCGTCAGTGTAATGGAATTATTATTTATGACATGATGTTATAGGAAAATAAGGAGCACTGAGGTGTTAACAGTAATTCTGCTTCATCACACCCACCTTTTACTGATTATATTTCTGTAACAGTATGACCCTTCCACTTTTATTCCTTACATAATGCTCTTTCATTGTCATTCATTCATTTTCTTAGCCACCTGATCCTAATTAGGGTTGGGAGGAGGCTGGCACCCATTTCAGTCAACCCTGGGTGAGGGTGGGGTACACCCTGAACAGCTTGCCAGGCCATCACAGGGCTAACACACACACACAAATTACTGTGCATGTTTTTTGAACTGTGGGAGGAAACCGGAGTACCCGGAGGAAACTCACACAAGCACGGGGACAACATGCAAACTCCACACAGAAACGCCCAAGCACGGGAATCGAACTTTTTGCTGTGAGGCGACCGTTCTAACCACTGCGCCACTGTGCCGCCATCTCTTTCATCGCGCTCAGTAATTTATATATTCGTTCAGTAATCCAGCTTCAGGAGCCGCCTTGTGCTAGTAGTAATAAACAATCTAACAAATATGCTTTTTTTGATGCAGTTGAATTTCCATGGGCGGCCGCGTTCAGTCTTAGGGTAGCTTACTTTGGATTCAGCACCGCTTTCTCTCTCTCCCTCCCTCTGCACATTACATTACAGGGTTTTTTTTTTTTTTTTTTTTTTTTTTTTCTCTTTAGTAGAAGGCAGGAACACTGTTCATACTTTCAGGTCTCCTGGTACCAAACCTTTCTAATTAGCATTCAGCTAGTGCTCTCACTCGAGGAGAAAGAGGTCTGTACATAATAATACTCCATGAGAGAGAAAGCACCATAAAGCTCTCCCTGAGCAGAGAGCTACCACCGGTTAACACCACCACTCTATACGAGTGCATGGGAACGTGTCTTGGCTGGATATGGTGATTACAGCTCCCAGAATACCCTGAGTTTACTGAGTAAACAACAGAGTGAATCGTGTACAAAGAACTTCCTTAACCAGTGACTTGATCCCTAATATTATATGAACCCTTTATAGTACATTCACTGAAAAACAGTGACTCGTTTTGCTTTAATAAATTCTTTATTCTTTAAGTTTACCCATAATTCTAGTTACCTAGCTCTTACAGTTACCCTGTCAGCCTATTTGTGTGTTATGTACATTTACATTTATGGTATTTCGCAGACACCCTTATTTAGAGCGTCTTATATTTTATCGCATTCATACAGCTGAGCAGATGAGGGTTGAGGGCTTTGCTCAAGGGCCCAACAGCGGCACATTGGTGTGACTGAGGCTTAAAGCCCTGACCTTTTGCTCATTGTCCCAGAACCTTAATCACTGAGCCAACACTGCCCCACTCATCCTATATACAGTATGAGATATTGTACGAGGGTGAGCTAAATTAATTTTCAATAAATTAAAATTGAAACAGGCGGCCCGGTGGCGTAGTGGTCAGCACGTCCGCCTCACAGCAAGAGAATACTGGGCTTGAGTCCAGGGCTTGCTGGGGGCATTTTTGTGTGGAGTTTACGTGTTCTCCTTGTGCTTATGTTGGTTTCCTCCGGGTACTCTGGTTTCTTTCCACAGTCCAAACACGTGTGTGTGTGTGTTTGTGTGTGTGTGTGTGTGTGTGTGTGTGTGTGTGTGTGTGTGTGTGTGTGTGTGTGTTGGCCCAGCGATTTTCTGTTGCACCTTTTTTTGCTTATAACATTAATCATTAAAGGTTATAATCAATAAAGGTGCAACAGTGTGGTAGTATAGCATTATAGAAGAATCAAAAACAGTTAAAAATCAGTTTAAGGTCAAAGGGGTTAAAGGGAAAAAACAAATACTTATTTCCAAATAAAGCAATTATTTCTACTGCAGTATAAAATAGCTCTAAAAGCATTTATAACCTTAGGCAATTAGTAACACAAGAAAAACAAAAATATCCTGCTTCTGAAGACCCCTGACACTAATTCAAAACCAAGAAATTGGAACAAAATTAGCTCACTATGTAATTTACTTGACACCTCATGGCAAAAACACCCAATCTGATAACAAGACTTAACTACCACCATCAATTAATTGAGGATTAATTTTGACCCAAGACTTGTAATTGCTCATTTTCCCCCAAACGATTTTTCCCTTGAGAGACAACATTAATTCCGAGTGCATTAAAACTCCATCAAGTGCAACCTTGACAAACCTTTAGGCTCTTGACAAGCAATACAATTTATGTTTTTAAGCATTGATCATCATAAACTGTTTATCATTATCAACTGCTTCACACAGAAAAATAAAGAAAAAAAAAACTTCTGTAGAGATTTAATTCTGAGGAGGCCAACAAATTAACACAAAGTCCTACGCATGCTTCAGTGCTCAAGTTTATAACCCTTAATTAATGCCTGGTCTCATATTTTTAAGGTTGCACTCCTGAGTTCAAAATTTATTGGAGGATGCAGTGAGGCTAATTGGGGCGTAACGGAAGAATGCATTCACTATGTTCACTCCCTGATCACTGTCTGCTTCCTCTGGTTTATATAGCTCTTGTTCTTGGCAAAACAGTGCAAATGTACTGCCCTGCACTGTTTATGGGCCAGAACACTAAATGGAGGGGGAAAAGTGCTCAGAGTGAGGCCGAGGGTCTAAATAAATAATAATGGTAAATTGTTTCTACCATGTGAGACAGACAAATGAAGGCCCTGAGGTCTGTGCTGAGTAAAAGCGAAGCAGCTCAAATGGCACAAACGAAATGCAAATGATAAAAATTAAAACCACTGAAAAAATAAACACTATTCCCTCTGACTTACGGTTAAATCATTTAACATGTTTCTCACTCACTCACTCATTTGCCAAACCGCTTACTCCTACTAGGGTTGCGAGAAGGCTGGAGCCTATCTCAGCCGACGCTGGTCGAAATGCACCTGGGTTCACAACCATTCACACTCACACCTGGGGCAATCTGGAACAGTCAATTAGCCTACTGTGAATGTTTTTATTCTGTGGGAGGAAACCAGAGTACCTGGCGGAAATCCATGCAAGCACTGGCAGAACATGCAAACTCCACACAAAAACACCTGAGCCCAGGACTCAAACCCAAGACCTTCTTGCTGTGAGGTGGACACTAACCACTACGCCACTAGGCATGTTTGAGCGACCAGATTAAGACAACAAAACCTATCAATATTATCAATAATTTTAGTCATCAGACAGAAATATTCAGCAAGTATTTCCCTACTAATTTTAGTCTGAAAGTTAATGACTCATTTCACTGCTAACTTCCTTAGCTTCCCCTCCTTTACATTTCATCTCGAACCCTCTCGTCCTCTGGCATCAGTCTCAACACCAGATTGTGCTTGATGGGTGGCAGGTCCTTTAGTGTCATGGCACCCAAAGTAAAATGCCCTAACTCAAGCTTTCTGTGTGCAGAATTGTTTTTTTCTTCTTACAGTATTACTCTTCATAATCCATCATAAAAAACTTGGTTTTAACTTCATCATTCTTTCCTTTTATCTTCTCATTTCCAAAATCTAGGCATTCTTCATGGGTGATAGGGCTTTCATGTGTCGCAGTTCCAAAATTATGGAATATACTTTCTGAAAACCTCAGTGAAATTTCCGCCACCTCTGATTTTAAGAGTTACATCTTATCTTTTCTCTTTTTGTTATCACTCTGTATCTTTTTCTATCCCTGTTTTTTATTTGTTACCTTGTAAGCATCCTGATGTTTGAAAAAGTAACTATATTAATTTAACTTTATTGACTGGCTGAATTTATTGTTCAGTATATACTTGTAAAGTGCCTATGGATGGTTGGATGGTCCCCTCTCTCTTTATCTCTCTCTCTCCACATATGGAGGGGGGTAATGACTTTTTGTAAAATAATTGATTTCCTGTATCATAATTCAATATTTATTTATTTATTTATTTACTTTTAACAATGAAGAGGGCTTTAATTCAGTTAATTTAAAAAAACGTCACTCCCAACACGAAATTTCTAAAATCATGTATACGTATAGTAGTACTATGACTTTCTGCAGATTTCTAGAACTTTATGGATCCTTTTAGAAATATTTGGAATTTTATGACATTAAACAACAACAAAAAAATTAATAAATTGTGGGACTATATAAGTGTGAGCGCTGGTTGGGTTGTCATTTACATAAGGCAAATGGGAAAAGTGTGTTGCGTTTGTGATCAAATATTCATTTATTTTTTTTAATAGATAAATAACAATTTTATTTAGTTAAATCATTGTTTCAGAGTATATAAGCCTCCTGACTGAGCAATGCTGAAAGATCTCCAAGTATTAATTTTTAACCATAATGGTTGCAGGCTCACAAAAAAACATTGGACTCCATTTTGGAATCCAGAACAATTGAGACTGGAAATTCCCAGCACAAATCAGTGTGCAGAATGGCCAATCAAGTGCCTTCAAGCTCTTCATGACGTCTGTAATGTGAAGGAGAAAATTCCAGGGGTTTTTTTGGTCTAACGTAACACAATAATTGTATATTATGCCATAATTATGCTACATATCCCAGATTATTTTTCTTTATACAGCTATTCTTACTTGTCGATGTAAGTTTCTAATTGTATACGCAAGTCTGCTGTTTTTGTTTATTTTGTAAGTTTCTATGTTATTCTATAGCTATAAACTATTAAATGCATTAAAATATACCTACGTACTATCCAATTACATCATTATCAAATTGAAAAAAAAAAAGAAAAGCTAACCTGACCTGCCTCTGTCATGGTGAAAATATGTTAATATAAATATAATATTAGTTTATAATAAACTTATTTTTGTTTGCTTTTCATTGTTTCCGCATTGCTTGTACTAAACCTCTTAAAAACAGTTAAAGTGATACCGTAAAGAGAGTTAAAGAGGCACATGCTTGTGTGTGAGCTCAAGTTTACCTGCATCCGTCATGATATTTAAAAAAAAAAAAAAACTAAAATAAATGAATAAATAAACATCTATATCCTTTTTTTCCCCTTATGTTTCCATGTTGTATATACTAATACAGATATGCACCTCAGGCTCAGTGGATGTTGCTTAATTGAATAGTCCTGTTCAGTGACATCCACTTTACCTTTAGTGCATAAAGTTTAATGAAAAAATTGGGGGGTGGGGGGGGTGGGGGATTAAAAATATTGTATATTTCCATCAACAGTGAGTTCTTGGGACAAAAAATGAAGAACCACACTGACAAACTCTGACACTGGTACTCTTTGACAAACAAATATACAAAGTGCTTGGTACATTATTATCTAAGAGGAATGCTTCTAAGCCAGACCATGCAGGTGTGCTACATGACCTTACTTTTATAAAGGCAAGGATTGTAGGTGTATGTTTCTTCAATATTTCCCTGTATAATATTACTGTGTGAAATGATTACATTTTTCTTTTCGTGAAATGATTACATTGATGACTTCTTAGGAAACAAGAATAAATGGAAATGAATCAGACCCTGAGGTATAATCATGTTATCTCCAGTGCTTAGGTGACAGTAAACATTAACAGAAAACTGAAGCATCACATGAGGAGCAATTTCAGATTCATTTAGCAACACTAAAACACCGCAAGTTATCTGAAGCCCAAAGGCTTTATAATGTGATGGTACTTAGACAGTCAGATCACTTTGCCACTCTACTGGATGCAGAATAAGAAATGATTGGGAAATTGTGTGCAAATCCTCACTTTAAATAGTCGGAAACATCACCAATATGTCAAGTAGACAAATACATGGCACAGTATTAATAATACAATGATGATCTATAGCAGAACTTCCCAACGCTGCTCCTGAAGGACCTCCTGTCCTGTATTTTTTTTTCTTGCTCCCAACACACCTTATTCACCAAAGAATTCATTTGACTAATAAGTTATTTATATTTCAATAATGAATAATGATTTATTATTATTATTTATTTGTCTTTCTTTTTTTTTTTTTTTTACAAATTGTAAAGTAACAGTGAATCATAGATCAAATGCATAATTTAACACAATAAATGTTTTCTGTATACATGTTATACCTGAGATAGTAAAGCCCAGAAGGACATGCTGTTATTGGAACTGTATTATATTACATGGTGCAGTGAAGTCAGTTACACACCAATATAACTTTTTAACATACTTTTATTTGTTTTTAAGCCCTGAATAAATTTGGCTTCCATCTATATTAGACAACTGCTTGCACTCACAATCCAAATAAGATTGTTGAGTTCATCACTGTTTAAATTTATTTGCCGTCCCTAGGATGTGGTTAAAAAACGAAACGATAGTGTGCTTTTCTCGAGACTATGGCTCACCCTTCCAACTCCCATTAGACAAGCTTCCTCCATTTCTGTTTTCATGTCTGCATCTCTACAGTCAGGATTAACCAGGGCGGATAGATGACGAGATCTGTTTCCATTTTATGATCCTGTGTCTGAGATGCACACTGTTTATCTTTGTGTCCTAAATGCTAACTATACTATCTTTCTCATCTGTAGGGATTCTTATTTTATATCTTGTTATATTTGCTGTTGTTGTAGTACTTTGACACTCTGTAAGATTTTATTGTGTAGCTATATTCAGTTATTCAGAGCATCCACCCAGCAAGCCTATATAGTTACTATTGTTAGTTGCTACTGCTGTTATTGTCTATGGAAAAAATAAATATCATATTCTAATGAGTGCATGGGGATATAACTGTGATTTTTCTGTGACTATGTGCCTGAGCCATGCTTTGTACCATAAATTAAACCCTTCTGAAAAATCTAATCTGAGAATAAATCTATGGTGTTTACTGAAGCTTGGATAAATATGCATCCACTGAACCCAATGGACTTAACTGGGATTATATGTGACAAGTTTAAAATAATAATAATAATAATAATAATAATAATAATAATAATAATAATAATATTAATAATAATACAAACATGGTAGGCAGTATAGTTTGCAAAATTATTTCCAAATAAAAACCATAAAATTTGTATGAGTAGTCACCCTGGTTGTTATGAAATGTGTTATAAAATTCTGATGCTATGACTTACACGGCTGAATGGAGTTTTCTTGTGTTCAGGTGAAATCCTGGAAGACTACAGAATTATGGAGACAAATCAGCTATTTACACAATTTCAGGACAATTTTTTCAGTGATTATAATATAAAATTTTTATAAAAAATGCTATTATTATTATTTTTAAAAATTATATATTATGTATTAAAAAACATGTTAGAAAACAAGTGAAATGTAGTAATGAAAATAAATCAAAAACAAAACCTCCAGTACAGCTAACTGGGTTATCAAATGCCAGCCATGTCTCTCACTGTCTGTGGTGAGAGGCATGTAAAAGAACCATTGCTGA
>JBCNYH010000021.1:17066668-17078006 GCA_039654325.1 Tandanus tandanus
TTCCGTTCCTTGAAAGCAAACACTGAGCGAATGAGGAGGAGCTTCTTCCCGCAGGCCATTCGGGCCCTGAACCAGAAAACCTAGTACCTGGATTTTCTAGACCTTCCCTACACATGAACATTACATTCTACCTCAGCTGATTGTTGCACACACAAATTGCACTCCCTGTATATTTTGCACTACTCTGCACACACAACAACCACACTCACTGAACATCTTTATGTGCATACTGCACCGACACCTTACATACCGTATTATTTATCGTCACTACATTTATATTTGACTTTTAACTATTGGTGTTTTTCTTAATAGTTATTGATAGATAAAAGATATTGATATTGATTGTTTTTATTATTCTTCAAGTATAGGACAGTCGTAATAAGCATTTCACTACATGTTGTACTGTGAATGATTTTGTATGTGATAAATAAAAATTTGAATTTGAATTGAAACCATAACATGCTCAGTGTATAAGTGTATAACTTTATCAGGGCTGCTGCTATAGAAAATAAATCATCACCTTTTGACCAATCACAGGCCAGCATTGTGGACATGAGCACAAAAAATCTTTTTTTAATCTTCATTCATTCATTCATTTGCCGATCTGCTTACTCCTACTAGGGTCACGTGAAGACTGGAGCCTATCTCAGCCGGGTGAAGGCAAGGTACACCCTAAACAGCTTGGACCTGCCAGTCCATCACATGGCAACTCACAAAACTATTCACACTTACACCTAGGGTGAATTTGGAACAGCCAGTTAGCATAATGTTCATGTCTTTGGACTATTGGAGGAAACTGGAGTACCTTGATGGGACCAGGACTTGAACCCATGACTCTTCTTGCTGTGACGTGCTTACCACTACGCCACCCTGTACACCACATCTCGGTTTTTATTTATTTATTTATGTTTACCTTCTTTTTCATTACTGATCCATCCAAGCGATCATTACTGTCAGTAGTTTCATGTCATTTTTATCAGCGATGAGACGTTATTTTAATCGGAGACACTTTCTCTACAGGACTTCGCCAGTAAAACAAGGCTGGGGAAAAATTAATAAAATAAATTAAATAAATGAAATACATAAAGTCTGTCCAGTAGATGTGCTCAGCTTGAACGCAGTCCGTGGAGATGTGCTGACAGACTGTCAAAAGCTGACACGTAACTTTCGCATTCCACAACATAATCTGATGGAAAGCATGGATCTTTACTATATTTAACACCTGCATGCTTTGCTTTTATAAAATGAGATATTTAGCATTTTAAGTGTTTAAAGAGAGTACTGATGTGTGCAGTATTGCTCATATAACACTTACACTGCAGGCGGCACGGTGGCGCAGTGGTTAGCACGTCCGCCTCACAGCAAGAAGGTCCTGGGTTCGATTCCCGGGTTTCTGTGTGGAGTTTGCATGTTCTGCCAGTGCTTGTGTGGATTTCATCCAGGTACTCCGGTTTCCTCCCACAGTCCAAAAACATTTACAGTACGCTAATAGGCTGTTCCAATTTGCCCCTAGGTGTGAGTGTGATTGTGAATGGTTGTATGAGTGTTGCCCTGCAGTGGCCTCAGGGTGTACCCCGCCCTCGCCCAGAGTCAGCTGAGAGGGGCGCCAGCCTCCCTGTGACCCTAATTAGGATTAAGCAGCTTAGAAAATGAATGAATGAACACTTACACTGCATTCATTTTACAGTCTGTACGTCCTCTCTATCTGTGCAGGGGCTCGCAGTAGGAAACATCAGGTTGTACTTTTAGTAGTTTAGGAATGTTTGGTTATAAATGTGCACTCTGCAAAGGGGTTAAAGTGCACCATGAAAGATTTTAGAAATATGCATGGAATATAACATTCATGACTATATATTTATCAATGGGTGGCCCGATGGCCTAGCTAGTTCATTCGCCTCACAGCAGTCTGGTCCTGGACTTGGCAAGGGTGTCTCTGTGTGGAGTTTGCATGGGTTTCCTCTGAGTACTCTGGTTTCTTCCCACAGTTCAAAGACATGCACATTAAGCTAATTAGCTGTTCCAAATTGCCCCTAGGTGTGAGTGCGGGTGTGAATGGTTGTGTCTGCGTTGCCCTGCGGTGGACTAGTGAGTTGTTCAGGGTGTACCCCAGAGTTGGCTGAGATAGAGTTGGCGACCCTGGTAGGATTAAATGGTTCAGCGAATGAGTGATTGAGTTTTCATTAATGTATAATGAAACAATGAAGGCCATCGACTTCAACGTTACTTTTTTTCATACTGCAGCATGAATCAAGAAGAAACCACCAGGAATTAGTTTTTGCTGCATAACAACTTTGAGAACCCAAACTTCAAAAAATTAGGATTGTATTTATTATCATGAGGAGAGAATGCAAGCGAGCGTGAGTGTAAATACTGCACTTGGTAGTATGATGCAGGAACCTGAGGGATACCAGACATTCTGATATTAAAATATGAAAATAAAGGTAAATCTATATTAAATGTAAATGTCTGCAGTGTTATACTAGATATTTTTGCCAAGAAGAAACTTCTTTAGCTTTTTACAACTTACTTTTCTGTACAGGTTCCTGATTTTTTTGCTCTTTCTCTTTTTTTCCCCAAATCTTTTTCATGCATCATTTCTCAGGTCCCTGAGAAACCACTACAGTTATGTGTAGTAACTAAGTGTAACTTCACAGTTTGTACTCTATAGCTGTTAGCTAGAGTACCATCTCCCCTCGTACCACACACACACACACACACACACACACACACACACACACACACACACACACACACACACACACACACAGGCTGCTGAACTTTCATGATGTTTCTGATACAGATTTCTGTGCAGCAGGATGAGTCTCTCTATCTCTCTCTCTCCCTCTCTCTCTCTCTCTCTCTCTCTCTCTCTCTATCTCTCCTCTCTTCCTCTTTTTCTTCTCTCTCTTCTCTTCTCTATCTCTCTTTCTCTTCTCTCTCTTTCTCTTCTCTCTATCTCTCCTCTATCTCTTCTCTCTCTTCTCTCTATCTCTCCTCTCTCTCTTCTCTCTCTTTCTCTTCTTTATCTCTTCTCTCTTCTGTCTTTCTCTTCTCCCTCCTCTCTTTCTTCTCTCTCTATCTTCTCTCTCTTCTCTTCTTGTGTTTCTCTCTCAATTCTGTCTCTCCTCTCTCAATTCTTTCTCTCTCTCTCTTCTCTCTGTGTGTTTCTGTTTCTCTTCTCTGTCTCTCTCTCTCTCTTTCTTACTCTCTCTCTCTCTCTCTCTCTCTCTCTCTCTCTCTCTCTCTCTCTCTCTCTCACTTTTGCCTTGATGGAATCAAGATGAAGTTTGAAAGGAGCAGGGGGTATGGTGGTGAATTCAGACGGAGAGATCTATTGATCCTGAATCTCTCCTCTGAAGCCGCTGATTGGTAATTGGTTCCTAAGCTGTCGATATGGTGACCAGGAGGATCTTGCTGGTGTTTAACAGTCTGTTAGACTGTTCTTTGGAATCGTCTTTGCAATTAGCTGCCTAGAGAGCCACCAGATGTGTTAAATAACATGAATTGTTCTGCAGTAAGACATGTAGCATGCTTAAAGAAGAATACATTGGATGTGCGTGTGTATAATGTTAGGTTTTGCTGGAGGGAAAGCCTGCAGCTGTCCAGATGCATAAAAAAGAGTCTTGAATGAAGCAACGTGCTGTAAAATCTGGAATCAAAAGAATTTGTGTCGAACGCAGTAAACTAACGAGTGTAAAGCTACAGTGCTCTACCATTACTAAACTCACCACCACACCGCACTCTGCTGCCTGCAAACCAAATCACTTATTAATGCACTCACTCTGATACATGATTGTTTCTATAGTAAAAGCTCATTGACATGGACTTGTACTGCAGACACTCCTCATACATGCTTTAAAAGACTTTTGCAATAATTGATACAGTATGTAACATTAATGCAACGAGTCTTCAGTGTCAGTACTTTAGAACAGTCAGAGGTAAGACTGTAATTTATTCCTGTACCTGAAGAAAGTGATGTAGCAGCACTTTACTGACTTTGTCCGACTCGATCACTTCCACCTGTCTACACTCTGCTTAAACGAATCAGCTTCCAAAACTGCAACGATAATAACTCTAATTTTCAAGAAGTCACTGTTACATTGTGTAGTTATTTACAACCATAATGTAGATTCATCTACAAAAGAAAAGCAAGCCAGACAAAAAGAATGTAAATAGAACAGGTTTCCTCACATATAAAGGGGTTGAGCTTACTTTACATGTAACGGGGTTGAGCTCACTTTATATGTAACGCGGTTGAGCTTCCTTTTCATGTAACGAGGTTGAGCTTACTGTACATGTAACGGGGTTGAACTTACTTTACATGTAATGGGGTTTAGCTTACTTTACATGTAACAGGGTTTAGCTTACTTTACATGTAACAGAGTTGAGCTTACTTTATATGTGACATGGTTGAGCTTCCTTTTCATGTAACGAGGTTGAGCTTACTTTACATGTAATGGGGCCGAGCTTACTTTACATGTAACAGGGTTTAGCTTACTTTACATGTAACAGGGTTGAGCTTACTTTACATGTAACACAGTTGAGCTTACTTTATATGTAACGAGGTTGAGCTTACTTTACATGTAACGGGGCTGAACTTACTTTACATGTAACAGGGTTGAGCTTACTGTACATGTAATGGGGTTTAGCTTACTTTACATGTAACAGGGTTGAGCTTACTTTTCATGTAACAGGGTTGAGCTTAATTTACATGTAACGGGGCTGAACTTACTTTATATGTGACACGGTTGAGCTTCCTTTTCATGTAACGAGGTTGAGCTTACTGTACATGTAACAGGGTTGAGCTTACTGTACATGTAATGGGGTTTAGCTTACTTTACTTGTAACATGGTTGAGCTTACTTTATATGTGACATGGTTGAGCTTCCTTTTCATGTAACGAGGTTGAGCTTACTTTACATGTAATGGGGTCGAGCTTACTTTACATGTAACGGGGTTTAGCTTACTTTACATGTAGCATGGTTGAGCTTACTTTATATGTAAAGGGGTTTAGCTTACTCTACATGTAAAGGAATTGAGTATACTTTGCATGTAACGGGGTTGAGCTTACTTTACATGTAGCGGAGTTGAGCTTACTTTACATGTGACGGGGTTGAGCTTACTTTACATGTGACGGGGTTGAGCTTACTTTACATGTGACGGGGTTGAGCTTACTTTTCATGTAACAGGGTTAAGCTTACTTTACATGTAAGGGGATTGAGCTTACTTTACATGTAACCAGGTTGAGCTTACGTTACTTGCAACGGTGTTGAGCTTACTGTACACGTAACAGGGTTGAGCTTACTGTACATGTAACGGGGTTTAGTGTACTTTACATGTAACCAGGTTGAGCTTACTTTACATCAGGCTTGTGCAAAATTCCGAATTGAATTGAAAATGTCTCCCAAATTCACATTCTCTCCCAATTCAAATTTGAATTGAAGGAAGTCCATTATAATTCCAATTGATAATTTTGGTGTATTCCAGAATCATGCTTTACAGTATATTCCATACATGACTGTTTTACATATTTCTATGATTCTGACAGAGGAGGCTGATCCTTTTGGTGTTTTGGAAAGAAAACCAGAGCAGTTTTCCAAACCTAGCCTGCTTTACATGTACCAGGGCTGAGCTTACTTTACATGTAGCAGTTTTCATAACAGGGTTGAGACTTTATCAACATATAACAGTGTTGAGTTTTCCCTTCATGTAATGGGGTTGACGTTTTAGCATTCTGTTATAAATACATTAAATATTGTTAACATGCTAATGATGTGAGGACAGTCTGTTGATTAACTTGGAGTGAATTGTTATAAATTAACCTCTTATTTAATTTAAGTCTATAATTTGGGTATTGGGGTCATACTCTGATCTAAGTGACCATAAACATTTTGCAAATACTTAATGGGATTGGCTTTGTTCAGGTAACAGGTTTGAGATTAAGGCAAATGTTATTCATTACCGGTAACAGATGAGTCATGGATTTAGAAATGAGGTGTTAAATTGATTTAATTATTACTGCATAAATATGAAAACAGTTTGCGTTGTATGGATATGTGTTGGAGGTCAGATTGGCTTTGTGTGGAGTATTTCTAGCTTCATGGCTTCCTGCAATGGAATGAGTAAACTGGACATGGCGTGATGTGGTACGCACAACACCTCAGGCAGTGTGGCTGAAAAATAAATCATGTGGAAATTCACCCTTTCATATGCTAGTCCTCTCATGTCTGCCAGCTATGAATGAAAGATGAGTGGAGTCAGATAATGAAGGCCTGTGTTAGCGACACCACAGCTCGAAGAATATTAGGATGTTTGGACCAGCAGGAATTATGAATCATCTGAAATCTTGTCTAATAATCACGTCATTAAAAAAACACAAAGTGGAATTTTATATTTTTAGTCTTACTTTCATCATGCAGTCAAAAATCACAGGAAGCATATGTTCAGTGTTTTGGCTAAAACTTTCTAAAGTAAACAAAGAAAAAAAAAAGCAGTAATCACGGTACATTCTGTTGAATGTGGCCATCTGTGTAGTTGCAACAATTTACTCAGATTATGGGATTAAATGGAAAAAGAATGAGAAGCACACATGCTGTTTGCCTGCACACTTTGGGGACAAAACAAATTTTTCCAGTCGAGCGAATATTGGCGTTATTGTTTCGCTGACGTCAGGCACTTAGCTGATGGCGCGCCATTGATTAGTCTCGCATGGTACTCCCTCTCCACCAATTTATCGTTTCATCTCTATCTCTAACTCTATCATCTCTGTATCACAACTTGTAAATACTGAGAGGTTCATTATGACAACTGAGACATGAAGATCTTCAGCACTCGGAATCTCACAGTCACTGATCCTCACTAGAAAGGGATGTTTTCTCCTCTAATGACTGATTCTCAAGTTAGACTTTTTTTTTTTTACGCAAACATAATCCTTCAGGCCCTGCGATGGCCTGGGGAGCTGTCCAGAGTGTACCCCGCCCTCGCCCAGAGTTGGCTGAGATGGGCGCCAGCCTCCTCGTTTAGGATTAAGCGGTTCGGAAAATGAATCAATGAATGAATGAATAGTAGTGATGATATCTGTAATATAACCATCATGTTATATATTCAACACATTCATCCGGCCAATATTACAAACTCTAATCAGAAAAAATGAAATTATTTCAGTTAACAATGATTAGTAAATAATCTTGGCTCTGTATTACACTCATACAACAATTAAATTGTTTTTTTTTTTCAATAAATAGAGGGCACTGTGTACTTTATTCTTTTATGTGCCCGGCAGAGGTTTGCACTCTCTGTATGCTCTTGTTTAAAACCGTTTATTCCTCACATTCATTTTTTTAGCTATATATATATGAATTGTGTTTTAATCACTGCGCAGTATGTACTACAAACTCAATCATTTTATTCTCCCTCACTCATTTGCTGAACTGGTTAATACTACCAGGCTGGAGCCTATCTCAGCCAACTATGGACAAAGGCAGGGTACATCCTAAACAGCTTGCCAATGCATTGCAGGGCAAGTACACACAACCATTCGCACTCACACCTAAGGGCAATCTAGAACAGCCAATTAGCCTAATGTAGGCTATAATGTCTTAGAACTGGGGGAGGAAACCGGAGTACCCAGAGGAAACCCACGCAAGCACAGGGAGAACACGCAAACTACACACAGAAACGTCCTCGCTGAGCCCAAGACCTTCTTGCTGTGCAGCGTACATGCTAACCACTACGCCACCTTGCCGCCTATAATTTTATTCTAAAAATAGCTTATTGTAATAAATTGTATATTTATGATTTTACACACTGTACATCGTTTAATTTTTGAATGAAAGAGTAGCACATGTCAGACTGCACTGAGTGCTCCTGCAGTGCATTACTCACAGTTTATAAACACGTAAAAGAGAGCTGGAATGAAACTATACGTCTGTGTAGAGATTTATTTCACTTCGACGTGATGTGCAATTACAGAGTGCTGTCTGTGGCAGTTTGTTATTAAAGCATTACACAATTTTCATTTTGGCTCAAATATTTCTGGGAAACAGACAATTTATTTTTTTTTTTTTAAACATCAGCCAAGACTTAATTGCCTTTCTGGTGTCATTTTTCAAAAAATCACAGGCATGCAGTCAGGACTCACGTCACGTCATGTCACATTTAACTGAAAAACACGGCCGTGTGTAATTTTAGTGTGAGTAGGACTGAAGTTGTGATTGTGCCAAGTCTACTCTCTGTAATGTATATCTGTGAATATTTAAAGAACACAGGCTCTCTGCTTTCAACTTATTGTTATTATTTATTTTTAATATTTAACTCTACATGTCCAATAGGTGTGAATGTGAGTGCGATTGGTTGTGTGTTGGCTGAGATCCCCATGACCCTAGTTGGCTTAAGCTGTTCGGCATGGATGGATACAGACACAGAAAAACCATTCACACTCACACCTAGGGACAATTAAAGCGGATAGGTGACCTGATGTGCATGTCTTTAGACTGTGGAAAGAAACTGGAGTACCTGGGCGAAACCCACACAAGAACACATAGAAAGGGTCTTGGCTGAAGGGTCTCACTGTGAGGTGATAAACATTGAGACACTGTGCTGCCAAACAACCCCAACAGTAATTAAAAAATACCATAAATTTTATATAAAAATGGCGAGAAGAGCTGATGTTTTCTCTCCACGCCGGTTTGACGCACTGTGTTCTGGTATATTTACTGCATATAATGTTGCATCAGTGTGTTTTAATAATAAACCCAGAGAGATGTTGATAGTGATTATTAGAGTTACTGACAGCAGCATTGATATAAAATGGCAGATTTAGTAAAGCATGAAGTACACGCTTGTTAGTGTTTCTCATCGATGTCAGAACGGTGATTGAATTATTTTAATCCAACTCAAAACACTTCAATGCACAGATATGTTTACATTTTATCTGGCCACAACTATAGAAAATTATATAAGTGTGTGTGTGTGTGTGTGTGTCATTCAGCCTTTCACTCTATTATTTTGATCATATTGGAGAAATTGTACAGATTAAATTACAACACAGAATTACAGGTTTATATTCTCTAAAATAGGCGCTTTTCTTTTTTAAGGAACCCACCAAACCACCATCGAACTTTCATAATAATTATTAAAAATACTAATACATTTATCCAAACAAGGAAACTTTATAATAATCTTTTATTCATTTTAAGGAACATGATTATTACATTCATTCCTTCATTCGATATTCGAAATCAATAAAATATTTTACTTAATAAAAAATTTTCTTTATTAATAAACGTTCAAATAAGTGATAATCTCTCTGTCTCTCTCTCCCACCCTCTCTCTTTCTTGCTCTCTCTCTCACTCTCTTACAACCTCTCTGTCTATCTCTCTCTCTCTCTGACTCCCTCTGTCTCTCTCTCTCTCTCTCTCTCTCTCTCTCTCCCTGACTCCCTGTTTCTCTCTCTCTTTCTCTCTCTCTCTCTTTCTCTCTCTCTCTCTCTCTCTCTCCCTCTCTCCCTCTCTTTCTTTCTCTCTCTCTCTCTCCCCCCTCTCTTTTTCTTGCTTTCTCTCTCTTTCTCTGTATGTCTTTCTCTCTCTTTGTCTTCCTCTCTCTTACTTTCTCTCTCTCTCTCTCTCTCTCTCTCTCTCTCCTTGTGTGTTCTGTGAGTGATGTGGTGTTCTGTAAGTGAGTCGGTCATTACCTGAAATAAACCCTGACAGGCTGATGCAGGGTATGAAGAGCAGTGGACTCTCACAGCAAGAAGGTCTTGAGTTCGAGTCTTGGGTTTGAGTGTTTCTGTGTAGAGTTGCATGTCCGCCTCATTGCTTATGTGGATTTTCCTCCATGTACTTTGGTTTCCTCCCACTGTCCAAAGACATGCACAGGCTAAGTGCCTGCTCCAAATTTGAATATGTGTGTGTGTATGGTTTTGTTATGGTGTGTGTGTGTGTGTGTGTGTGTGTGTGTGTGTGTGTTGGCTTTGTTATGGACTGGTGAGTGTACCTTGAGTGTACCCTGCCTTTGTCCAGAGTCGACTGAGATAGAATTCCATGGGCGACTCGATTGGTGGTAACGCATGCGCGGCAGTTTTTAGAGTTCTCGCCATCATCGCCACGACTTTCCATGCAGGAATTAACAGGCCTGGAGAGATAAACAAAATGCGTACAAGCGGACTATACAGACTTGGATTAACTGCCCCTCACAGCTCTCCACTTCTCTATAAGAACTTCTAGTAATAAAGTGTACCTGATACCATGAATGGGCGGCACGGTAGCGCAGTGGCTCACAGCAAGGTTTAATTCCCAAGCCCGGTCATTTCTGTGTGGAGTTTGCATGTTCTTCCCGTGCTTGTGTGGGTTTCCTCATACAATCCAAAACCCGCTCATTAGGCTAATTGGCTGTTTCAAATCGCCCTCGGTGTGAGTGTGACTGTGAATGGTTATGTGTGTGTGTTGGCCCTGTGATGGTCTGGCGAGCTGTTCAGGGTGTACCCCATCCTCGCCTGTGTGGATTGAGTGGTGCTCGGTACAGATGATGATGTATGTACGTTGTGAAGGGTTCCATCCTGGTGCTGAGCTCTACATCGTGTAATTGCAATCACAAGATTAGGCATGATGTTGTCACATTCACTTAGCTGTGTTTTGTGAAAGAGTTAGCCTTTCCCCTGTGCACACCGCCAGTCTCCAACACTTTCAGTGCAATTCTTCTGACTGCCACTTAATACCGGCACCAGACAGGCAAATTTGGAAAGAGGTGATGGGGTAAAGATCTCATGGATATTCAAGGGCATTTTCCCCAAGGCTATTAGCTGCTCTGAGCCACAGTTGTGTGCTGACGTTAATAGGACGCGTGTGCTTTGCGAATGCTAAACACGTAATGGCTTGGATCAACTATTCAAGAGAGGAAGGAGAAAAGAAGAGGGAAAGATCGAAGGGGAGAGAGATTGAGAGGAGAGAGAGAGAGAGAGAGATCTGAAAAAGGGAGAGCTATTCAGAGAAATGGGGATTTGAAAGAGAGAATTGAGAAAGAGAGTGAAAGAGTGAGAGACAGAGAGAGAGATTAACAGAGACATATATACATAGAGAGAGAGACAGACAGACAGACATAAAGGGGAAGAAATACTGAAAGATATTGAGAGAGAGACAGAGGGAGGGAGAGACAGACAGAAAAAGATACTGAGAGATATATTGAGAGAGAGACTGATAAATTAACAGAGAGAGGGACAGACAGACATAAAGGGAAAGAGATACTAAGAGATATATTGTGAGAGAGAGCGATTAGCAGAGAGAGAGAGAGAGAGAGAGAGACAGACATAAAGGGAAAGAGATACTGATATATGTGTACATAC
>JBCNYH010000021.1:17142020-17154323 GCA_039654325.1 Tandanus tandanus
GATAGATAGATAGATAGATAGATAGATAGATACATACATACATACATACATACATACATACATACATACATACATACCAGACGCCACTCCGGCTGATGCATTACTAAGTGGGATCATAATCATGCAACAAAACAATTCTCATCTCAATCCATCAGGAACAGACATCTGAAGCTCATACATGGGCGGGTGGAACATGCCCTGACTCCATGTGTTCATGATAGGGGAAGTGCACAGCCTTCAGGGGATTGTGGGTAATGTATGCCAGCTGAGAATGCACAGACAGAGCCAATAACGTCAAAATGTCAGGTATTGTGTAAGTGGATGCATAACCATGTCAGGGATCGACAATTGAGTTTCTTCCTTTCTCCAAAGGACAGTAAGCTTAGAAACAAGTGGATGAACATCGTTAGTCAGACTAGAAATAAGAGAAAGTGCAAGTCGACTTTAACCCATCGAGTCGGTAGCAACCATTTTGAGGAAGGAAGGAAAACATACATAGTCAACTCACCAATGATTTTTCCACTCAAACCAAGTTCAACAAAACCACCTAGGTGAAAAATCCAGAGAAAAGAGAGGGGGATGGGGTGGCAGAGATAATGCTAACACGACTCTCTAAATAACTCGGTAGATCCATCCACCATCATAAAACAGTCACAGGCAACATGTTGTCAAGGTTATGAGGATTAAGTGGTTTTTACCCCATTTTTTGTGCCTGCTGGTTGGCAGATGGTGAATACAGGGGACTTCACACTCTTTCAGGGTTATGTAGGTACAAGTTCGCCGTAACTTGCCTCTCTATCAAGTTCAATTTTGTTGCCTTTTAAACTGGCAGTTCTGCGTGTTATCTGTCTTTTAAACTTGGATACTGTTTACTGCCTCAAAGGGTGAGTGAAGAACTGCTCCAGGTACATCATCAGGAGTCGAAATGGGCTCCAAAACATAGAGGTCTGCTGTGTTTACATGACAGACATTACAGTTGTTGACATACACCTGCTCCCATGATGCTGTGCGCGAAAACTATTTCCAGGCATGCGCAGTGAGACATGCACTCCCGCTATTTAACTTTCTTAGATCTACATAGCATCAGAGCTCTAGATGAGCACCATGAAATTAGCATCTTTTTATTAATTAGCTCTCACATATAAATGTGAAGAGAGCGGTATGGTGGCGTAGTGGTTAGCACATCTGCATCACTGCAAAAGGTCCTGAGTTCGAGTCCCGGGCTCGGCGAGGGTGTTTTTGTAGGGAGTTTGTATGTTCTTCCTGTGCTTGCGTGGGTTTCCTCAGAGTACTCTGGTTTCCTCCTGCAGTCCAAAGTCATGCACATTAGGCTAAATGGCTGGGAAGGGGCCATCAAAAGCGGTATACAGCAGGTGGAAGTGTGGTGCAAGACTTTCTTCTTAACGAACTGATTGTTAGCCCCAGCAGCATTTAACTGATTGCTTGCCTCATACTGCTTTCAATGAATTCTTTACTGTAAAGCTAACCCTGCCCAATAGGTGTGAGTGTGAATGGTTGTGTGTGTTTTGGCCCAGCAATGGACTGGCGAGCTGTTCAGGGTATACTCCAACTGCGTCCATAGTCAGCTGTAATTGGCTTCAGCCTCCCTGTGACCCTGGTAGGATTTAGCAGTTCAGCAAATGAATGTAAATGAAAAGGATGGAAAGGCTGTAAGGATTGACATGCCAAAAGTGAAGCAGGTAGCCTGCACCATGGAGATGTGCTGAAAAGCTTTTAGTGACATGCCGAAAATTTGTATTAATAATAAAATGGAGAGCGGCATGGTGGTTTAGTGGTTAGCAAGTTCCTCGGTTTGAGTCCCGAGCTCAGTGAGGGTATTTCAATGTGGAGTTTGCATGTTCTCCCCAGGCTTGTGTGGGTTTCCTTGGAGTACTCCGGTTTCCTCCCACAGTCCATCGACATGCATATTAGGCTAATATCCCTAGGTGTTAGTGTGAGTGTAAATGATGTGTGTGTTAGCCCTGTGATGGACTGGCGGGCTGTTCAGGGTGTACCCCGCCTTCACCCAGAGTTGACTGAGATAGTCTCCAGCCTGCCCGTGACCATAATATCACAGCTCTGTCGATTCTGCAACATCCTGCTCAGAATTTGCTCAAATCAAGTTTTATTCTTTGGACAAATATAGGTGCATAGTTTGCACCTATACACACATGCACCAACATATGCATTACAGCACACAGCTTCATGAAGCTCTGAGCAGGAGAACCACGAGGGAGAAAAATCAATATCACCATCCAGCTGTGAAGCATGGTGGTGGTAGTGTTAGGTAAGGCAGCTTCTGCTTTAATGTTATGGGTGATTTAACTGTAAATTAGCAGTACCAAATGTGGAAATGTTTAAGTCCGGTGAAAACTCCTACAAGCCACTGTGTGGGACATTTGTTTTGTTTCTTTATGCATGAAGTGAAGCACCCTCTGCACAGAGCATGTAAAATGTTCATCATTTGCTCATTTTCTAGGTCGCTTAATCCTAATTAGGGTTGTGGGGAGGCTGGCGCCTATTTCACCCGACTCTTGGTGAAGGTGGGGTACACCCTCAACACCTCACCAGACCATTGCAGGGCCAACACACATATACCAACACTCACACTCACACCTAGGGGCGATTTGGAACAGCCATTTCGCCTTCTGTGCGTGTTTTTGGACTGTGAGAGGAAACCAGAGTACCCAGAGGAAACCCACGCAAGCAGCACTCCACACAGAAACGCCCGAGACCAGGAATCACACCCAGGACCTTTTTGCTGTGAGGCGGACGTGCTAACCGCAGCACCACCGTGCCGCTCAAAATAAGCAATTAAATTCTAAATAATGAATAACAATAGTGAGCTAGTTAGCATTTTTGCTCACTGAATAATTTTTGTCATTAAATTCTGCTAAAAGTTGGTTGTCGGTAGTGTCAGAGTGGTGTATAGGAATAGAAATAACAGTACTAATAAAAATTTCATGGAAAATACATCTTCATATACCTCAAATATCATTGTGTCACTTCACCTGAATGCTTATGCAGAACCTTGGGTTTCTTCGCTTTTCCTGTTTTAAGCACGATGCCAGATGTTCCCAGAGGATCATGGGTAAGTTACAGTGTTCACAAGTTGCGAAGATTATGTTCGTGCTCAACGCCTGGTTTTCAGCCCGACGATAATGAAAAGAAAACAGAAGAAGTGAAGACGGAAGGTTTTTCCTGTCTCAGTACTCGGCCTGTCTCTGATATTTTACATGAATAAGATATAAACAGATGGGGGGACAGCGCTCCTCTTGAGGGACAGGTGTTTTTGTTTTTTGTGTACGAGATGCGGTATCACAGATGCAGGTGGAATACTTCTGCATGTTTATGTTGCTTTGTGTTTGACGATGAATCCGTACTTTCACTTCCATGAGCACCTTGCGACGCCGTCATCGCTAGCAGTTAGCCTGTTGTTCAGTGGTGACTTGTTGGAGAGGAAGCTCTCACAGGTTAACAAGCTTCCAGCACATAAATCTTCATCAGCTTCTTTGCACGGCATGAATTGCTGCGCTGGGTTTTGGTTCTGGTCCAGCAGTTAGAGGAAACTGGCTACACACCAAGAAGCCATAGGTTTGATCCCAGCTGATAACATCCCCTCCCCTCAAGCATGGCACTCATCCTCGAATCAACCACGGCCTGCTTGCTTAATCACATCTGCTAAAACAAATATATGCCAGCTTACTGGAGCTCAGCAGATCGTGTGCAGATGGTTCCTAACCCCGAGAACCCTTTCCCCCTCCATATTCTGTACTATGAGCCTTCTAATATGCACTTACACAGGCAGTCATCCATCCCATATGCTATGTTATTTTATCAGGACGACTCCGATATGCTGTTATTGAAACAGTGAAGGTTAGGAGCATACAGTAAGAATGTTTTTTTGTTTTTTCCCCCCCCCAGATATGTTCAAATATGGAAACATTCTGGTATAATCTAGTATAAAGAGAAACTTTCTCCTGATTAACTATTTATTTACATGGCCCTTTTAAAATATAATATGTTTTATTTATTCATTTTTTTTTATATTCAGAATAAGAGGAGGGGTCACTAAAATTACAGTGAAATGTGATGTGCACTTAATGTTTTGTTTTGTGTTATTTATTTGGTGTAATGGATAAAGGAGTACCAATTAGTTTATAGTCATGCTGAGTAATATACAAATCAGCCATAACATTAACACCACCTGACTGGTCTGCGTCTCAGCAGTCCCATCCATGCAAGCTGCAATGCATTGTGTGCTTTGAATCTATATATATATATATATATATATATATATATATATATATATAGAGGACAATACTAACAGCCTGCTTGGCTATGAGATCATATATATAGCCGAGTGGGCTGTTAGTTATTTCAGACAAGAGGAAGCTGTAGGAAATATAGTATTTTTGCTTTTTCTTAGCATAAAATACTTAAATTTCCTGTTTTCTTTCTTTTTGCATGGAATTAGTAGGAAAAAATTGGTGCTGGTGGAAGAGCGTTCTAAGTAGCTAGCAACACTGCCGTCTTGCTCACGTCAGCTATGATGCCCTCTCCTGCAGTCGCTGGCATTATGCCATACTGAAGATTGGAGGCGCATTCCTCCCAGCAAGTCGATAAAGTCACATTTGGTTTAAAAAAATAAAAAAATAAATAATAAAGAAATAATAATAAAAATAATAATAATAAATAAATAAATAAATAAACAAAAATTTTGACCACCACATAAATAAACTCTAAATGTTAATGAACTGATAACAGGTGCACAGGTAAGTTCCTGGAGAGGAGGTGAAGGCACGGTGGAT
Organism: Tandanus tandanus; assembly: GCA_039654325.1. Taxonomy (NCBI): domain Eukaryota; kingdom Metazoa; phylum Chordata; class Actinopteri; order Siluriformes; family Plotosidae; genus Tandanus; species Tandanus tandanus. Next base: position 17,146,832 of record JBCNYH010000021.1, read on the forward strand.
GTGATACCTGTTATTTATTAGAACTGAGAAACATAATAATATACTATGGATACCACAATATAATCAGACCTGGTGCATGAGGAGCTTAAAAGAGCTAAGCCCCCTCAGTTGTTTTTTCTGTTTGCTCTTTTCTTTACACATCTATAGAAAAATACCAAGAACAACAAATTGATTTGCTGAGATCCAAGTAACTATTCTCAGCAGTTTTATGTTTGTGTGTGTGTGTGTGTGTGTGTGTGTGTGTGTGTGTGTGTGTGTGTGTGTGTGTGTGTGTGTGCGCACACAGCAGGCAACATTTTAAAAAGCTGGTTAAACCCAAGTGAGCTTGTTCTTCAAATAGCAGTGATGTTAGTTTGTTTTCTTCGCCTTAAAACACAGTTCGAGATGACAGAGATGCAGGAGCTCACCACCTAGATTAGTTTCTGTAAACAAAACCAAATTTCTCTCATTATAATAATCAAACAAAAGGAAAATGACAAGGACAGGACAGAGAGAGAGAGAGAGAGAGAGAGGGAGAGAGAGAGATCCACAGTTCTGGAGCAAGGTCCAGCTGTTTGTACGTAGCTCTCTTTCTGATTTTGACAATGTTGATAATATCAATGTTTATAATATCACAACCTATAACCTGCTGATTATTTTTCTTACAAATTACATTTAAAAAAGTATTTTAAATTTACATATTTCATTCATTTATTCATCCATCCATTATATTTAACGTTTATCCATCAGGGTCACGGGGAAGCCAGAACCAATCCCAGCTTACTTCAGGTGAGGGCGGGGTTACACCCAGAACAGGTCACTAGTCTAATACAGGATTAGCATAAACACGAACATCCATTCACACTCATTCACATCTATGAGAGATTTAGACTGTTCACCTAATATGCATGTCTTCAGACTGTATGAGGAAATCAGAGTACCTGGAGTAAACCCACAAAAGCACAGAGAGAACGTGCAACCTCCCCACAGAAACGCCCTAGCCAGCAGCGGATCTCATTTGCTGAACCGTTTAATCCTATTAGGGTTACAGGGAGGCTGGAGCCTATCTCAGCTGAGTCTGGGTGAAGGCGTGGTACATCCCTGGGCGGCTCGCCAATTCATAGCAGGGCCAATTTACACACACACACACACATACACACACAACCACTTACACTCACACCTAGGGACAATTTGGAACAGTCAGTTAGCCTAAGGTGCATGTCATTGGACTGTGGAAGGAAACCAATAGCCACTATTCCACCTTGCCGCCCTGCAATGTATCATTTACATCGAAATTCATATAAATGTCTATTTTTGGGGAGGAATCGTGGCTACATGGTTAGGACTTCTACCTCCCAGCGAGCAGGTCCTGGGTTTAAGTCCTGCCTTTGGGCGTTTCTCTGTGAAGTGTGCATGTTCTCCCCGTGGTTGTGCGTCTTTCCTTCAAGTACTCTGGTTTCCTTCCAACGTCCAAAGACATGCACTTTAGGCTAGTTGGCTGTTCCAAATTGCCCCTAGTTGTGAATGTGAGTGTGAATGGTTGTTTGTGTTGGACCTGCGATGGACCAGCTTTTGTGACCAGTAAGATGAGGCGGTTCGACGAATGAATAAATGAATAATTGTTCTATTTCTGTGGTATCGCTAATCTCTACTTTAGCACTCTGGTGTGGAGAACCGAAGTTCTTTATTCGATATTTCTTTATAATTCCTACAGACACAAACCAATAAGGTATTAAACAAGTAAAATAAATCCTTTGTTTCTTGTGTAAATCTTTCTAAACCAGATTAGTCACGCTCATAGTGCTACGTACGCTGGGAAACGGATAAATCCGGCCTTAATGATGTGCTTCTGTTCTATGAAACCAATGCTGATGATTGAATGCAAGAAAATAGCAGTGAGTTTTCACACAACAGGTTAAAAATGTGGTGAAGAGTGGGGAGTTTTATCAGCTGCAACATAGTGGGAGGTGTGTGTGTGTGTGTGTGTGTGTGTGTGTGTGTGTGTTTAGTTGTTGAAACCTCTCAGGGCCACTTGTGAGAGTATGATGGTGTGAGTGCTGGGATTGGAATGGACATGGCCTCTGAAGACTTTATTAAAAAATCTAATGAAAGTGTGTGTGTGTGTGTGCACGTGTGTGCACATGTGTGTGTGTGTGTGTGTGTGTTAGAGAGAGAGAGAGAGAGAGAGAGAGAAAGAGCATTTAGGGCAGGCTGGGGCATCCTCATCCTCATGCTTGTGCTAATGGCTCCCCGTGAGGCTCGGGTCTCTGAGTGTGAGACAAAATAAATCCTGTGAAAGTTTTTCTTTTTGTCTCAGACTCGCAGCCTGTTTATTAGCGATGCTGTGTTTTTTTTTTTTTCCGGTTTGTGTTGATGTGGACGTGCCGTGTTTATGATTGTAAACAAGACTGGATGTTCTCCACGGCAGTGCACAGAAACACTCCGATCTCAAACGTGCATTTCTGTGCACCCGTGGCCACATTTTAATACTTAATGCTTTTAATATTATAGACTTCCGACTGATTTTCTGATGCGTTTGAGATCTCAGGAGTCCACAGCGCTCAGGCTTATTATCATGCTTTATAGATCGAGAAGTTTCATCAGGTTTTTTTTCCTCTGGAACTGACAGTCTCACTCACATCAGGGTCTCTTTAAAACTGCTTTTCAAAAGAACTTCAACATTCTCACAATCATTCATTAATAATAAAAAGATCGAATGTCTTTTGGGTTTGTTATTGTAAACACAAACAAAGCGCAGGTAAAACATAGCATCCTTTGTGGAGGATTTAACATCTGTTAGAGAAAATAAATAAAAAACAGATTTGTACTACAGACCAAATAAAGAAAGAAAGGTTTGTACGGTGGTGTAGCGGTTGCACGGCCGCCTCACAGCAAGAAGGTCCTGGGTTCGAGTCCTGGTCTAGACAAGGGCGTTTCTTTGTGGAGTTTGCATGCTCTTACTCTGCTTGCGTGGGTTTCCTCTGGGTACTCGGGTTTCCTCCTATAGTCCAAAGACATGCACATTAGACTGAACTCCAAATTGCCCCTAGGTGTGAGTGGTTACTTTACTTACTTCTATGGCATTTGGCAGACACCATATATTCAGAGTCACTTATATTTATCACTGTTAAACAGCTGAGCAATTGAGGGCTAAGGGCCTTGCTCAAGGGCCCACAGTGGCACCGTGGTCGTACTGCGACTTGAACCCCTGACCTTCAGATCAGTAATCCAGAGCCTTAACCACTGAGTCACCACTGCCCATGGTTGTGAGTGTAATGACCCTGCGATGGTTTAGTGAGCTGTTCAGGGTGGCCTTCAATCCCGTGAACCCTATTTGGATTAAGTCGTTTGGCAAATGAGTGAGTGATAAGTGATGTTTGCTCTAGTTTATGGATGGGTCTTCAGTGCCAGTGGTTTGAGAGATGTATCAGAATAAAATGCTTTTAATTTCAGTGCATGTGGGCACTTATTAATTTATTTGTGATCAGTTATTTCAGTGATTAAAAGCAGGCATGGTTGTGAGTATTTCTGGTTCCCAGCAATACTGTGCCTGTTGTAGTTCTCAGCCGTGTTTTGTATTTTTTTCAGAATGTGTGATTGTAATAAATCTATTACGCGGTATAATCACAATCTGATTTTAACGAAAGGAATCTGTTACTAATCTGTTAATCCTCTTTAATGTGGTAAAGTTCCACATTTGTGTGTTTTCTGACTGCATTGTTCCCTTTTAAACACGAGTACACAGCTGCTTTGCAGGAATGTCAAGGCCATTAGGAGTGAGTTGGGTTTCAGAAGTGACAGACCCCGCATGTGGAAGATGAGGCAGCGGTTTGGACCCGACTGTGATTGCGAGAAGTGTGTGTGATTTGGACAGTTAATCGTTTTTCAAGCCTCTTCAGATGACAACAGTGAGCGGTTTGAAGTTTGTGTTACCGCTGTGTCCTTCCCAAACCTAAATATAATACCCATACATTCTGAGTGACACGAAGAGAGAAAGAAAATAAAGGAAAGATACTTTAGTGCCACTTTAATAGGCTACATTCCTGACTGCAACAAAACCCTCCCAAATCCTCTTCTCTCGTTATCACGCAGCAGAATGACTGATTTAATCTCACAGCCACTTGGCAGGAGGGAAAAAAGGCCATAAAAGCTTTTTCTGTTCTCTGTGGAGGCTGCTGACGTCCTACTATAACCGCAGACATGTCCAGGCTGGCAACACCCACTGGACTGCAGCTTTCACAGCATCATCATCGCCATTATTACTGTCATCATCATCATTATCATCACTGTCATTATCATCATCATCATCATCATCATCAACCCCATCACCACCACCACCATTATCATCATCACCATCATCATCATTATCATCGTCATCATTGGCATCATCATCAACATCAGCATCATCACCACCATCATAATCATCATCATCACCATCATCATCATCATTATCATCAACCCCACCATCATCATCATCATCATCATCATCATCACTGGCATCATCATCACCGTCATCATAATTGTCATCATCATTATCGTCATTACCACCACCATCATCATCATAATTGTAGTCGTTCTCATCGTCATCGTCATTACCACCATCATCATCACCATCATAATTGTCATCATCGTCATTGTCATTAACACCACCACCACCATCATCATCATCATCATCATCATAATTGTCGTCATCGTCATCATCATCATCACCATCATCATCATCACCACCATCATCATAATTGTCATCACCATTATCATCATCATAACTGTCGTCATTGTCATCATCATCATCATCATCACTACCACCATCATCACCATCATCATCATTATAATTGTCATCTTCATCATCATTATCATCATCATCATAATTGTCATTGTTGTCATCATCATCATCATCACTACCACCATCATCACCATCATCATTACCATCATCATCATCATCATTATAATTGTCATCTTCATTACCATCATCATAATTGTCATTGTCGTCATCATCATCATCATCATCACCACCACCACCATCATTATCACCACCATCATCATTATCATCATCCACTTGCAGAACCTGCTAAGTCAAGTTTTGCAAAAAAAGCAAGTTATTTCCCGTAGCCTCTTTTTTCAGGCACCTGCACATGTCCCACTGATAGCTCCACTTTCGAAACCTGCTAACTCGTGTTATAAATTGTAGCAGAAGAAGCGAAACTCTATCAGATCATTTCTATGCCTGTAAAAATAATCAGAATTTTCTTCAAAACTGACCAACTTTACTTAGCAATTTTGCAAGTGGACTCGTCAATTGTCATCCTTGCCATTGTCATCATCATCATTATCACTACCACCATCATCATAATCACCACCACCATCATCATCATCATCATTATAAGTGTCTTAACCCTTAAACAGGCACAAGTGGAAAACAAGTTGTTAAAAATATATATTTATTGTAATTATTCTTCTATTTAATATCCAAGTAAAACATTCACCATTATTATTTTTTTTTATATTTTGTGTATTTTGGATTTATGAGTTGTATCTCCCAGTATACACTGCCTTATTAAGGTAATAAACAGAGCAAAACATCTGTAGTATCTCCTGGTGCATGTTGCCTGTTTAAGGGTTAATACTCTATATCATTACATTAAAGTTGTTTTCTATTGGATTATAAAATCTGACAAGCTTACTGTTGATAATAAATGAATGAATGAATGTATGAATGAATTAATAGCATCAGCAGGTCATTGGGTATATCGGTGTTTAGAAAACTGCATAATATCCTGCGTGTTGGGTTTTTGGCTTTGTTATAGTAGCACTTTTTCTCATGCCTCAGTATTATCCCGCTGTCATCCACATGAGTTTTCACTCAGGTCATCTCCAGGAGTTCTCAGGGCAAACACGATATCTCGCTAACTGCTGTACTGCACAGGAACTACTCAGTTTTGCGTCTTCGGTGCTGACCAATGTCCCAAGTGCTTTTGTCTCCGTTAGAGCAGCCGGTGCCATGAGGTGTTAATGCATTTATATCATGTTACTCTCAAAGACAGGAGAAAGCTCCTTCCTGTCGTAAATCCTCTGTGTTTGGGCTTTTTACGGGGCCAGAGGAACTATCAACCGATCTCAGAAACCGAGTGAGTATACATCTGTCTTTCCACAAACTCAACTTGTGCAGAAAATGAAGATGAGGGTCTGTAATCTAATACTCTTCTTCTTTCGTATGATTTCTGTCACGAAGGGATGTCTGTCTGGAGCCACGTATTGTGAGGACGTCAGGGTCAGTGAGACCCTTGCGCCTGTTTGGAGGTCGTAGGGTTGAGCACTCATGTAACATGTGCCACACTATCTGTGGCAGCCCACAGTCCCACAGGTGTCATGCTCTCACTCTCGCTGATGAATTTCAGGTAGGAGCGTGCCATTCCCAGGCTCACATACCTAACTGGTGGCTACTGTTCCCTGCATCTCTGCTCGACCCAAGATGCTGACGGTGCTAGGAGCCTTCGCAGCATTGCAGCTCTGGTAGCAAAGTGTTGCCTCAAGATGTCTTGATGGGCTACGGTATCATGAACTGAGGGAACCAGGCTGCCCTTCTCTTTGGCCTTCTTGACTAGTTCAATCACTTGATTTAATACCCTAATAAACATACACTAACAGCGTTGATGAACAGAGACTTGGTTCCATATACCTGTAATCAGGTTTTACACTCGACTCCCGATGACTTCCTGTTCGTGACTAACGTCTCAGTGATGTATCGCAATAAACATGATGGCGGAATTCCACTGGAGATTTCAGCTGTTTATCTGAATCCGCAAACATCTATACACCACATACAATCGATTTCCATTATTCTCATTTAAACTAACTTAGGAAAGAGAGAGAGAGAGAGAGAGATAGAGAGAGAGAGAGACAGACAGAGGTAGAGAGAAAGAGATAGAGAGACAGAGATAGAAAGAGGCAGAGACAAAGAGATATAGATAGATAGAGAGAGAGAGAGAGAGTCCTTGACATCTCCTGGCACTCTTTTTGCAAAAAAAGTCTTTTAGCTCCCGCCCCTCAGGAGCTATAGGAATGGGTTCTGTCCATCTGTCCATCACACTTTCGTTTCCGGACATTTACTTGCCGTGCGTTGAAGTTGGGGCTTTTAAACTTGGTATGCTGGATCACTACTATGAGTGGTAGGATGAGTTTGTGTGTGAGTGACCTTGACTTGCTTTTCAAGGTCACAGAGGCAAAACTGTATATTCGGTTTCTGGACATTTACTTGCCGCGTGCTGAAGCTTTCAAACTTGCTATGCTTGTTCTATATTGGCATATTACGAAATGGTCCTTTTGGCGGAAGCGTCTGGACCCAATTTTGTTAAATTTGGTTTCGTCTGTTTGTCCGTTTATTTCTCTCTCTCTCTCTCTCGCTCTCTCTCTCTCTCTCTCTCTCTCTCTCTCTCTCTCTCTCTCTCTCTCTCCCCTCGCTCTGTCTCCTCCTGGGTTTTTCTTCCGGGTCTGTTTGCCTCCCCAATATCTCTTT
>JBCNYH010000021.1:17233629-17247950 GCA_039654325.1 Tandanus tandanus
ATGGTTGTGTGACTGATGGCCCTGCGATGGCCTGGCGAGCTGTCCAGGGTGTACCCCGCCCTCGCCCAGAGTCGGCTAAGATGGGCACCAGCCTCCCCGCGACCCTAATTAGGAATAAGCGGTTCAGAAAATAAATGAATGAATATATATATATACACATAGAGTTATTTTCTGCCAAAGGAAAAGAGTTTATAGGAACCATAGACAGGTTTTTTGTTTAGTTTTTTCCAATGGAGAAGTTTTCTACCAAGAAATGTATTTAACATTCAGTTACATACAGTACATACAGTAACAGTAAGTTTAATTTAGCGTATTGCATAAGTGACAACAGTGCCTAACTTATTTCACAAAGACATTTCATAATATAAACGTAACTAAGTCTTATAATGACTCTTTCTTTATTTGATTTAAAATGATTGGTAGGGCAAACTGGGACATGCTTTTTAAAAGGAAAACAGTCAGCTTTAGGGTTGTAACACTAGCTCTGACTCAGGGTGGATCATGTTACTAAGGAAAGATAAACTAATATTTTAGCATATTATTATTTACATATTTATTTTATATTGTATAATAGCTCAGGATGAAGGGCAGTGGTGGCCCGGTGGTAAGGTGCTGGGTTACTGATCCCAAGGTCGGGGGTTCAAGCCCCACAGTCACCGGGTTGTCACTGCTGTCCCCCCAGTGCAGCCAACTGGGTTATCAAAGGCCAGAACCATTGCTGACTTTCATAAAGAGTAGGCCATTAAGTTGCCGTCGCGGTTTCTGCCCTGTGATGGCCTGGCCAGCTATCCAGAGTGTACTCTGCCCTCGCCCAGAGTCGGCTGAGATGGGCGCCAGCCTCCTTGCGACCCTAATTAGGATTAAGCGGTTCAGAAAATAAATAAATGAATGAGCTCAGGATGTAGAAATGTGATAAGCTGTTCTAAATCCCAACAAATTACTCTCACTCACTCACTTATTTGCCGAACCGCTTAATCCTATTAGGATCACGGGGAGGCTGAAGCCTATCTCTGCCGACACGAGGCAAAGGTGGGGTACACCCTGAACAGCACGCCAGACTATCGCAGGAAAAACACACTCAACCATTCCCAGTCACACCTAGGGGAAATTTGGAACAGCCCATTAGACTAATGTGCATGTCTTTGGACTGTTGGAGGAAACCAGAGTACCCGTAGGAAACCCATGCAAGCACAAGAAGGACATGCAAGCTCCATACAAAAACGGACTTGAACCCAGGAACTTCTTGCTGCTGAGGCTTCTAGCAACACCCCCCCCATACAACAAATTAGCATGAATGAAATAGTTTTTCCTGAAACTTCTACTTAGCAACCTCAAGTGTTCTTTGATTCAAGGTTCTCTCTAAATCCTGGATTGTGCAGCACTAAATATCCAAAGAACCATTTCAGAACCATGATTTTTCTCAATTGTACCTCAAAGGCAGGTAGAGACGAGACAGTCCAACTCCTGGAGGTCGTCTCTTGTACTTCCAACTCTTCTGTTCTCTCGTAAACAGGTTCCTGTCTCTCGTCTACATCTTTCTGCCTTCCACAACACCAACAGCATTTTCTCACACACAGAGAACCCCAGAGACGGAGCCTCCACTGCAAATCCTCCATTACTGTGTCTTTAGCCCTGTAGGAAAGCCTCGCTCATATGACTCGTGTCTCTTGCCGTGTGTGTGTGTGTGTGTGTGTGTGTGTGTGTGTGTGTGTGTGTGTGTGTGGGTGTGTGTATTTTCTGTATAGAAGCCTGGTCTTATGACCGTTACCCGTTCATGAGAGCGAAACAAACACAGCCATTTTCTATTTGCTAATAGGAACAAGCATATCTATTCAACCATACAGGATAGAAAGAGAGAGAAATAAAGCAAGAGAGAGAGAGAGAGAGAGAGAGAGAGAGAGAGAGAGAGAGAGAGAATTTATTATGTCTGATGGAAGAATGAAGAAGAGAGAAGAGAATGTGGAACACACAAACACAAGATGCTTGTGAAAAGTACAAATTTTCTGGAGGAAAAAACCCACCCTGTGGTTACTATGGTCACCGTGTCATCCCCCTAGAAAATAATGGGATGTTGGGATCATGAATGGGATCATCGATGGGATTTTGTTGATTGTTGTCCGATATCCGCATATTCTGAAGTGTTTAATTTCTCTCATGGACTTTTTATCCTTTTATAGCTACATTACTCTGTTAATTTTATAATTCTCCTTATATCCCTCTTTTGTATTAACTATGTGGGGGTTTTTTTGTTTACTGTCTTTACTTTTTTTTTGTTTGGTTTTTTTGGGTTTTTTTTTTGGATTTCCCCCAATTTTTCTCCCTAATTTAGTTGTTTCCAATTCCCACCCATCAACTTTTGGCCTTCCCCATCACACGACCACCACCGACCAGGGAGGGGCGTAAGCAAGCGCATGCCCCCTCCGTGACACGCGATGCTGCAATGCGAGAATCAAAACCTTTCGACCAATCAGATTTTAAAAATTCATCATATCACCAGATTAAAAAACTGAGAAGAGAGATAGAGAGAGAGAGAGAGAGAGAGAGAGAAGAGAGAGAAAGAGAGAGTGAGCAGAGAGATAGAGAGAAGAAAGAAAAAGAGAGAGTGAGCAGAGAGAGAGAGAAGAGATAGAGAGAAGAGAGAGTGAGAAGAGAGATAGAGAGAGTGAGAAGAGAGAGAGAGAGAAGAGAGAGAGAGAGAGAGAGAGAGAGAGAGAGAGAGAGGGTGATAGCAGAGGGAGGGTGAGAAGAGAGAGATAGGGAAAAGAGAGAGGAGAGAGAGAGAGGAGAGAGAGAGGAGAGAGATAGAGAGAGTGAGAAGAGAGAGAAGAGAGAGAGAGAGAGAGAGGGAGATAGCAGAGGGAGAGTGAGGAGAGAGATTGACAGAGAGATCAAGAGAGGGAGAGAGAGGGAGAGAGCAGAGAGAGAGAGAGAGAGTAGAGAGAGAGAGAAAGGGAGAGAGCAGAGGGAGAGTGAGGAGAGAGAGCGAGAGAGCAATGAGAGAGAGGAGAGAGAGCAGAGAGAGGGGGGGGGAGTGAGGAAAGAGAGCAGAGAGTAGAGACAGAGAGAGGGGAAGAGAGCAGAGAGAAGAGAGAGAAAAGGATGCGGCTTGTGTTCATCTTTAGTCATCACTATTCAGGCTCATTGTGCAGGTCACTGTGTGCAGAAACGGTCAGCAAATGAAAATGAAAATGAAATGTCACTCAGTGAGGAAGAAGGACGAGCCTCAGCAGGAAAAGCAGCTGTGATGCAGTTTTATCTGGTTTTTCATTCATTCATATGTGTGTGTGTGTGTGTGTGTGTGTGTGTGTGTGTGTGTGTGTGTGTGTGTGTGTGTGTGTGTGTGTTTTGTGTATCTGGATAGGGCCAGTGAATAAGGGAGAGAGAATAGCTATAGGGGCTCATGGCTGCTGCCTGACAGAGACACATCTGACATTCTCATGGCAAGAATGTGCTGTTAAGATCTCACTCTCTCGCTCTCTCACTCTCTATCTCTCTTTCTTTTATTCTTCAGCCTCTGGGTGTGTGAGACCAGATTTGCCCAGCTGGGTGAGCTTTCTACCTCTAGCACAGCTGCTAATACAGAACTTCAACAACAAGCAGAATCAGTGTAGTATCATAATCAACAATTCAATTTGGTGGCTTAGAATATGGCTTTCAAGAGATGTAGAATGTCTGTGTGGGTCTATGTTCCTCTGGATACTCTGGTTCCATCTGCTTCCAAAAAGTAATTCACTGAATACACTAATATGAGAAGCAGTGAATGAACGTGTGTGCATGGTGCAAAACATAGCTCAATAAAGTTGCAGGAATGCACAGTAGTACTAGTAATAGTCTAACAAATAATATATAATAATGAAGAATGTAGATTCTGCATCGAGGTTCAGGTGCTCACAGAGAACCTGAGACTTAAGGTGTTAGAAGGATGTGAAAGAATCTACAAAGAGTGACCAAAGATAATTTCAACACAGTGGAAGCACCACTGAAAAGAGTTTCATGTTACATGTACAGTATACTGCAAAATATGAAATCTATATAAAATGAAATATATTAAATTAAGGCAATATGTGCATGTTTTTGACAAGATATTTCTTCTTAACAGTATTTTAGAGCATTTCACTTACTTTTTGTTTCAGTAATTAAGCTAGTATTTCACAGAGCACTGAATGCTGATGAACATAGCAAATTCTTTGCAAATGTCTCTTTCTGCAAACAGTTCTAAGTGTTTGCAAACAGTTGTAACATGTTTTGTTAAAGTTCTTTTTGATTTGCCAAGTAGTGAGCACAATGCTGGAGAGGGTTTGTTCACCCTTTTTATACGGTTGGGTCGGATAAGGGTGGTTCAAGATTAGCCTGACATTCTCCTGTTATTTTACCAGTTGGCAAAAGATCCCAGACATTCCCAGACAGAGGCAAAAGAGTGGCAAATAGTTGCTAATTGCAACGTATTAACATTAGCAAGATTTTCACAAAAACCTTTGCACAAATGTTGATAGTTGGCTAATCAGTATATGAAGCTCTGTGAAATAGTAGAATTATTTATTTATTCATTTTCTAAGCCGCTTAATCCTAATTATGGTCACAGGGAGGCTGGCGCCCATCTCAGCCAACTCTGGGCGGGGTACACACTGGACAGCTCGCCAGGCCATCGCAGGACAACACATACACACATCCAAACATTCACACTCACACCTAGGGGCAATTTGGAACAGCCAATTAGCCTACTGTGCATGTTTTTGGACCTTGGAAGGAAACCGGAGTACCCGGAGGAAACCCATGCAAGCAAGGGGTGAACATGCAAACTCCACACAGAAACGCCCGAGCCTGGGAATCAAACCCAGGATTTCCTGCTGTGAGACAGACTGGCTAATCACTGCGCCACTGTGTCCCCAGATACTCAAATTAATTATCTTAAAAAAAAAGTTAAATCCGGACAAGTCAAATTTGCTTGTTCTTTGGCAGATAATTTTGCTTATGTTAATTAATATACTTATCCCTCATTTTATTACTTTTTTTTCTTGTTGTTGAAACCTGAGTTTTTTCAGTGTAGTATGGAGCAGTGATATCAGTGGATACCCTTTCTTCTCAGACTGTAGTGATCAGAATGGAATGTAGGCCTTTATGATGGACTAAATGCATGTACCAGAACTTCGATTAACTACTTTGTAGGCTTGTATGTAGGCACAGATGTACTGTGATGCACTTTATGTGAGGAGCTACATGACCAGCACCACCACCATCATCCTCAGCTCTGTCATCTCACATTCCGCTCGGCTTTGGCTGCACTGCATCTAAGTGCATTAACAGTAAATGTAGCATGTAAGAGCTGGATGTTTGAGTGTGTGAAATGTGTATGGATGTGTATGTGTGTGTGTGTGTGTGTGTGTGTGTGTGTGTGTGTGTGTGTGTGTGTGTGTGTGTGTGAAGATTATGTGTGCTGACACTCGACAGACAGCTGATGTAGCTGTAGGCCACCTGCTCACTGCAGGCGGAGTGTGTGAGAGGAACTGCAGGCCTCGTGCAGAGTGTTTGAGAAAGCCCAGGGCCAAACGCAACACACAACTCTGCTAAGAAACTCCAGCTCTCCTACTCCAACTCACAGCTTAACAACTGCATTGCCAACTGAAGTTAGAAAGAAAAACATGGAAGAAAACCCTTGTGTTTAAAAATCTACCGCAGTTCATTGTTTAGAAACCACACATCTGTATATCAGTTCAGCTATCACTATATCTGTATGTGTAGGAAAGATTTCCTTTCTCCCCTGTCAAGCAGAGCTACAGTACCCATCTGATGGTGTCTGTTAGTTTGGGTTTGCAGAATAGAGTCATTACTGCTCTCCTTCTATGACACTGTTTTAAGCAGAAAATATGGCAGCCGTCGTTATGTTTCCCAGAAGAAGCAAGTTTTAGTGCATGTGTTTGTCTCTAGCCTGAGATATTATTGCCAGCTGTGAAATAGGATTATGCATAATAAACTACGATGCATAATCATGTGGATAACAGTTTCATTTGTAGGGATCTAGAAACTCACTGGAATCCTAGAGAGCAAAGTTGCTTGTGCTGGCTGGCTCAGAGAGATATTATTCTCTCCCCTGTCAATCACTGGGATACTAGCCAGTTGTGGGCAAATGCGAGCTCGTGTACAGTATGTAGAAGAGGTTAGATGTAGCATGAGCAGCAATTTTAAAAAATGCAGTGGCTGGCTTCACATGTCTCAGATTAATGTAGCAGCATTCTGGTTGGTGGATATCATGTCTACTTGGACAAAATGGGGTGGAAAATGGTTTTAATAGGATCTAAAACTAGCTCACTGCACATCAAGGTGCAGTCATCAATTTTAGTCTGATACATATTTTTTGTCAAATTTATCACATATGCATTCATGACTAGCTGGCCATTCTATCTGTGCAGTGTGTGAAAACATCTGGTGTTTGTACCCAGGACTGGCTCTGTAGATGAGAAACAAAGTGAGATGCACAACACTGTTCCATTCCATAGCAACCCCATCCTTGGGGGTGAAGCTTCTGAAGGAGCATTGAAGAGAGGTAGATTTGGCTGCTAAGTTCAAACATCAACAATCTTTCCCCAGAATTGATGAGTTCCCCTTTAAAAGTGTATAAGAGAGATGCGAAATAGGGCCAAGACTATAAACACTAAACAAAATTAATAAATAAATAAAAATACAACCCAAACTTTAAAACAGTATCTATATACTGACTATATAATGAAAGTGTGAAGAACATTTACGCTCCCCCTCGAATGACACGAAATGAGTACATGACAAGAATTACTACAGGTAAAGGCACTTTCGTCTTTCGCGCGCGTGTGTGTGTGTGTGTGTGTGTGTGTGTGTGTGTGTGTGTGTGTGTGTGTGTGTGCGCGTGTGCTGTGCAGTGCACTAGAGAGCAGGGTGTTCTAACCCACCATCCCTGTGAACATTAATGAACTCCTCTCCGTTTGGGAATTGTGCCACTATCTCTGTGCTGCCATTTGGCAGGCACATTTGCTTTAATTAAAAGAGCACATTTTAGAGAAATTAAGCTTCATTTCTTTCACCCCTGGGTCGGCTCTCACTCAAGCTGCAGTCTGATGACATTTTGATGATGATGGTGATGATGATGGTGATGATGGTGATTATGATGACGATGATGTGTGTGTGTGTGTGTGTGTGTGTGTGTGTGTGTGGTGCTGTAGTGTGTGTGGTGCTGTAGTGTGTGTGGTGCTGTAGTGTGTGTGTGTGTGTGTGTGTGTGTGTGTGTGTGTGTGTGTGTGTGTGTGTGTGTGTGTGTGTGTGTGTGTGTATAATTGCCTTCATGAAGACCCCAGGGCTCAGAGTATATTTCGGTTAATTTTCTTCTCTGTTATGGCAGTACATTTGGCGACTTGGTTATTTTATTAGCTTCATAAAATGTTTTATTGATTAAATTTATTAAATGTTTTGTTTGTATTGACTTGTCTGCTGCTTGCTAACTTAATATTTACGAAAACAATTACTGTGTGCTACTTTGTGGCCTGGAAGAACCTTTCACATGGTGAACAAGAACATTTTCTACACTATATATTCATTTTAGGAATTTTCCAAATGACACAGTGATATAACAAGGAATATAGTAAATAAAATATATAAATAAATAAAACCTGTCACTCAGGATCTACACCGCATGATTGGATGGTCTCAGGAATGAGCAGGTGTACAAGTGGATGTCTAAAGATAGATCAGCCATAACATTAAAAACATTATCTAATTTCAGTGGCACCTGCCAAGGAGTGGGATGCATTATACAGAAAGTGAACAGTCAAGAAAAATTAGCAAGCGTAAGGCTGAGTGACTTTGACAAGAACAACATCCTGGGCTGAGGAATTAAATGAACCCGTCTCTATTTTGTAAAAAGTGGAGATCCAGTTCATTCTCAGCCAACGACATTGTGATGGTTAAAAAAATGGCAGGTCTTGGGACTGCCTGGATACACACCAGTCAGGTGGTGTTAATGTTATGGCTGTTTGGTGTATATGCTAATGAAAAAGATATTATTTTCACAATCTTTGCTTTCATTTTGTGAAGTGGCCAGAAGAAGATAGATATAAAACTCTCTATTTGTTCTGAAAAATATGAAAGCCAACCTGTAATAAAGTCCAGTAAACAAAATCATAAATGTCCTGGTTACAGTGAGAAAACGAACAGCTCATCACAAGCACTAGATGACGTACACAATGCGGGTAACTCAGTATTTATGCCCTGCCATAGTGCCTCCTCATAAACAAAGCAGAGAGGGCTGAATCAGTGAGATTAGTGATGCTGTGCCACTGGATTTTCACTCCACTAAACTCGCAAGACTTGCTTTCTCTTTGATCCATGCTGTGTGTTATGGATACTCTTGTCCTGTGTGATAGAGCCAATGAATATAAAAATGATTTATATTATTGGATTTTCTGTCCCTTTTGACAGCAGCGTGATCAACAAAATTAAGGAAGAGCAAACTATGTATGCGGGCCTCACTTTAGAATTGTCTCGCTTGCATCCAAAGCACAAAGTGGTTGGGCTCCCCACTGTGTTCAGTGCCCTCAGTTTGTACCACCTGATCTCCTGATGGAGATCAGGAACGCACCCAGATTCTTTAACCAGGAATATAACTCTACTCACAGTCTGAGTAAAGCAGAAAGCTGACGTATTGAAAGACCCCGTTCTACACAAGGTTATTGGTGGGCTCAATTAGGCAGTGTTTCCTCGGGGCAAGTAACATTCACTGTTTGGGCTGTGTGTAGCAGGAGGAAGGGTCCCTGTGCTGATAATGAGCCTTCAAGGCCTGACTGTGCCAGGACCACCAAACCCCTTGCTGTTGCATATTCACACGTACTTAATAATAATTATAATAATGATAATAATAATAATAGTAACAATACTAACAACAACAACAACAATAATAATAATAATAATAATAATAATAATAATAATAATAATAATAATGGTGGTGGCGCAGTGGTTAGCATGTCCGCCTCACAGCAAGAAGACCTGGGTTCGATTCCCAGGCTCGGGGCGTTTCTGTTTAGAGTTTACATGTTCTCCGCATGCTTACCTGGGTTTCCTCTGGGTACTCCTGTTTCCTCCCACAGTCCAAAAACATGCACAGTAGGCTAATTGGCTTTTCCAAATCACCCCTAGGTGTGCGTGTGAGTGTGAATGGTTGTATGTGTGTTGGCCCTTGTATGTGTGTTGCCTTCGCCCAGAGTCGACTGAGATGGGCGCCAGCCTCCCCGCGACCCTAATGAGAAATAAGCATCTTGGGAAATAAATGAAAGAATAATAATAATAATGATACAGGAGCGACAGTATTATAGTGGATAGAACGTCCAGCTCAAAGGTTCTGGGTTGGAGTCCGGGGTTCAGCGAAGGCGTTTCTGGTTGAAGTTCTGTGCCTGTATTTCCTGTGCAGCATGGTACTCCTCTGGGAGATTAATTGGCTTTTGGGAGGCTAATTGGATTTTCTAACGCCCCAGGTGTAGTAAGTGTGAGTGCGAATGGTTGTGTGTGTTTTGGCTCTGTGATGGACTGACAAGCTGTTCAGGGTGCATCCCACCTCCGCCCAGAGTCGGCTGAGAAAGGCTGTAGCCTCCCTAATAGGATTAAGTGGTTTGGTAAATGAAAAGGTGTTCATTTGTTTATTTATTTATTTAGCTGTTTTAATCAGCTGATAATAAGGAAATGCAGTTACAG
Organism: Tandanus tandanus; assembly: GCA_039654325.1. NCBI lineage: Eukaryota > Metazoa > Chordata > Actinopteri > Siluriformes > Plotosidae > Tandanus > Tandanus tandanus. Next base: position 17,243,338 of record JBCNYH010000021.1, read on the forward strand.
GCATCAGCACAGTCATCTCTTTGAAATGATGTAGTTTAGCATCAGGATAGTATAATCCTATTAGGGTTGCGGGGAGGCTGGAGCCTAACTCATCCAACTCTAGATGAAGGCAGGGTACACCCCGAGCAGCTCACCAGTCCATTGTGGGGCCAACATACATACAACCATTGACACTTGCACTCACACCTAGGAGCAATTTGGAACAGCCAATTCGCCTAATGTGCATGTCTTTGGACTGTGAAAAGAACTCGGAGTACCTGGAGGAAACCCACGCAAGCACGGGGAGAACATGCAAACTCCACACAGAAACGACTTCACCAAGCCCGGTGCTCAAACCTAGGACCTTTTTACTGTGAGGCGGACGTGCTATCCACCATGGCGCTGTGCCATTCCAGCTTTTTCATTTTTATTGTAAAAGCACTCAAGCATTCTAAATTATAACCATTTGTGAAACATTACAAGTTCTTGGACCCCCCATTGCTTCTTACACTAGATTTTAAGAAGAAAAAAAAACAGTCAGTCCATATGTTTTGAAGTCATTTCCACAGGCCAGTTAGCATCCATGGAAGCATGACTAGCCTGGCTCTCCAAGGACTTCACACTGAACAATAACAGGAAACATAATTTCCTAATAAGAGCATGAAGCGTGATATGCTAATGTAGACATTATCTAAAGTTTTAACATCACCACTGACTGAACCTTTTGCTCTATGCATAATGAGAACAAAAGAAAGAGCAGAGTATGTTCTCTCTCTCTCTCTCTCTCTCTCTCTCTCTCTCTCTCTCTCTCTCTCTCTTTCTCTGTCTTTAATGGGAAGCTGAAACTTTCCATCAATGAATCAATGAAGCGAATCCCAGTAACATTCCAGGTTGTTCTTCCTGTTCGCTAACTAACTAACTTCCCAACTTTTAAAGGAAAATCAACTTCAGAATGCTGACAGTAATTCTGTTGACTATTCTCTTATTATTTGATGTTATTTCTTACATGGAATGAGCCTTTGCTCATTTTCATTGCTGTATTCTGCAGGATGTCTCTATAAGGCTATTTACAATACAGCAATTTGTTTTCTGCACCCACTCCTTCTCTGCATGCTCTAACTACCGGCCCTCGCGTCCTGTACACCTCTTATCAGTTATTTCTACACTCACGTTCTCAGGCGCCACCAATGCAGTGTGAGTTCAGGTGCCAGAAAATCTCATCCCTGTCCTCTGGCACCGGACGTCTCCAAAACAACCCGCACTTTATTCTGGGCTCTAACTTTGTTTGCCTGCTGAGCTCTGCTTTAAACTTCAGAGCTAGTTCAAGCTTGAAAACTCGGGTTGTGTCCACTGCCAGGTTCTGAAACGCCTCCTGCCTCGCCGTATGCGGTGCTGGCTAATATTGCCGCAGAAAATGACTGGCTTAGTCATAAACCTTCTTTTTTAGGAGATAGGAGCAGGTGTTGGAGCTCATTCGAAAGTGCAACTGAAACCTCCTCCACTTGCCGTCATGGGAATTGGTACTGTATCCGGTGAGCTCACTGCTAAAGGGGGAAGATCTGGCAACCGCTCAGACGTACAGAGAGAGAGAGAGAGAGAGAGAGAGAGAGAGAGAGAGAAATTGTGTGCGTGTGTGTGTGTGTGTGTGTGCGAGTGTGTGTGACAGAGAGAAAACGAGAGAGAGGATGTGTGCATGATAGAACGAGAATGAAATATGTGTGTGTGTGTGTGTGTGTGTGAGAGAGAGAGAGAGAGAGAGAGAGAGAGTGTGTGTAAGAGAGAGCGAATGAGAGAACGTGTGTGCGAGAAAGAAAGAGAGTGTGAGAGAGAGGGAGAGAGAGATAGACAGACAGGTAGAGAGAGAGTGTACATGAAAAAGAGACAGAGAGAGAGAGATCATATGTGTGTGCGAGTGTGTGACAGAGAGAGAGAGAGAGAGAGAGAGAGAGAGAGAGAGAGAGAGATCGTGTGTGTGCGAGTGTGTGAAAGAGAAAAAGAGACAGGGTGTGTGCATAAGAGAAAGAGAGAGAAGAAAAGAGAGAGAGCATATGTGTGTGAGAGAGAGTGTGAATGAAAGAGAGCATGTGTGTGTAAGACAGAGTGTGTGTGAGTGTGTGTGTGTGTGCGTGTGTGTGAGAGAGAGAGAGAGAGAGAGAGAGAGAAAGAGAGAGAGAGAGATTAATTTTCTATTAACTATTAACTCTTAACCTATTATAGGGGGTGTGGCCACACTGGATCATTAGAAGGTCAGGTGACCCTAACATGTATGTAGTCCACCAGAAACATTAGTTCTGTGACACGCCCTTTTAAAGCTTGTATCAATTTTATAGTTTTAAACTTTTGATTTTGGAGATGATAGAGAAGAGAAAAAAAAGAAAAGAATGAGCACAAAGCCTCTTAGACAGAGTCTGATACAGTCTTTACTGACATGTAAGTTCAGGTGGAGTGAATATTTTCGGGGTTCTTTCTGGAGAGAGATATGCTATGATCCATAAAAATGATTAATGTGACAGATTTGGAATAAAATCCATCTGATACTCTGAGATTAATTACATTCCACATCTTCAGATGGAAAACTAATCCCATCTGAATAAGGCCCTGTTCTCTCTTATCTCTAATCTCCTTTCGTTTGTAATAGAATGGAAAAAAAAAAAAAAAAAACTTTTTAAATTGTTGTTCTGAGGACGGAGCGCTGCAGTCTTCCACCTATTATTATCAAGTTCCCTTGCTCATTTATTCCAAGAAGCACACAGCCTCAGTGTGTGTGAGTGGGTTGAAGCCTTTAAACTGCTAAAGTCACACATCTACAGTCAGCGTAGGATCAGAAGTCTGCTGCAGCACCATCTGAGCTGCTTTCAGTGAAAAAAGAAAACAAAAATCCTTACAACAGGTCACATCGCTGATTTGGGGTACAGTAAGAACAAAGAGAAAGATCTACAAAGTGTTTTATTATATATAATAATCTGTCACTCTGATATCAGCCTCTCTGGTGGATTTATTCCCATTTTTGTTCTTCTTTAATACCATTATTTGTGCTTTGTCTGAAAAATGAATACTCTCGAGGCTATAATCTATTAACTACACTGTAGAAAAAAAATACATGTGACAGATTCTATTGTGTGGCTCATAATGTTTTATTCGCATTAGTATAACAGGAGCATTGTGGGATTCATAACAGAGCCATTTTCCTGTGAGAGGTTTTACAGCGAACACCGTGAGTCCGGTGACTCAAAGGTGAATTTGATTCTTTGGATTTGTTTGCTGTTTGGTTTTGCAGTGTAATTTTTTTATACATTTAAAAAATATAAAATAATCAAAATAAATCATCTGAAAGTATTAAGTCAAGTCAGGAGGCTTTTTTTAAATTGTCATTTAATTTATAAACTTCATACAGTTGGTACATGCATGCATCCATCCATTTGCTGAACCACTTAATCCTAGGACTAAGTAATAAGACTTCTAAGACCTAAGACTAGAGTCTCAAACAACTCTGGTTGAACAGCTTGCCAGTCCACTGCAAGTCAAACACACAAACACAACTACTCATATTCACACTCACACCTAGGGGCAGTTTGGAACAGACAGTTTGGGGGTGACAACACTAGAGGTGCAATAGAAAAGCGACTGATGCAAAAAAAAAAAAAAAAAAAGCAATTTTTTTGCAAATTCCAAAATTCCCGTCAAGATGTTTTGTGACTCCACATGCAAGAGAATATGTTGCGGCTTAAAGTGGGTTTGGGACCGAAAGGTCACTGGTTCAATTCCCAGACTAGCAGGAAAATGTGTGGCGGTGGGGGAGTGAGCTGCACCTTCCCTTCCTCCACATTCATGGCCGAAGTGCCGTTGAGCAAGGCACCTAACTCCCAACTGCTCTCCGGGTGCAGTGTGCGTGCTCACTGTTTACACGTGTGTGTGTGTGTGTGTGTGTGTGTGTGTGTGTGTGTGTGTGTGTGTGCTCATTTTGAATGGGTTAAATGCAGAAGTAAAAATTTCCCTTGTGGAATTAATACAGTATAAAATACAATTATAAAGTAAATAAATAAATAAATAACAATAATATATTGCGAAGAAGTTGCGAGAAGGTCTTTGCGTTTCAGTTTTTGCATCTGAGTAATTTGCGATTGGTTCGCGAAAGTTTGGCGATAAAAGGCGAATCTCCAGTCGTAAATCAGTCATGCTTTGTTTGCTTTTTTTGTTCCCAAACCATTCACTTATTTGCGCATTATTAGCGTGAGCAAAATACAAATAAAATATGAATGATGACAAAATATACGGAATATGGCAGATGCCAGCGAGTGTCAAACTTTCCACGAGGAAATCTCGAACTTGTCGCTTTTCTTTGCGAATGGAAAACGAATAATATGCAAGAAAAAAGACAATTTTGTGTCCTTCTCGCAAAATGTGCGGACTGTTTGAGAAGGTTTTGAGACTACTCCGCGTCAGAGCCTCATTTTGTGACATTCGGGGAAATTTCAGACATGTTTGAAATTTTTTTGCGATGAGTTCACGAACCAGACGACCAAAATGTCGTGCAACACATTTGAGAATGAAAAGGCACAGCCGCAAATTGCCATTCACTTTTCGATCACACCTGTAGTGGGATCACCCCCTTAGCCTAATGTGCATGTTTTTAG
>JBCNYH010000021.1:17352370-17363573 GCA_039654325.1 Tandanus tandanus
AAGCTGTAAGCCATAATCATCAAAATTATAACAAATAAAGGCTTGAAATATCTCACTTTGCATGTAATGAGTCTATAAAACATGGTGTCTTTTTTTTTTTTTGGGAGGAGAATTTTATCAGTATTGTTTCTTTTTTACAATTAATTTACTTGTATTCATGAATGAATGAATTGGGCCATTTATTATATCCAGACCCCTGTGTCACCTCACAGAGCCCCTCTACATGTTTTTCTTGACAGTCATCCCTTATATTCCACATTTCTATATGATTCTTCAGTGAATTATAGGATTTTATTCTCTCTCTCTCTCTCTCTCTCTCACACACACATACAGGACATTTCAGGATCTGGCGAGACAGGTTGACTTGGATTATGGGACTGTGCGGGACTCAGCAGTATATGACTACTTCAGAGCCAAGGGCACAAACCCACTAGAGCAGGACAGCACTTACGCAGAGCTGTGGAGGACCATCAGTAAAAATAATGGCCAGGAATTCTCTGTGTCCAGTCCATCAGAGGGCATCCGCAAGGTAAACAACATGGAAAATGACTTTTTATATCTGCTTATAGACTTCATTCATTCAGTCATTTTCCAAACCACTTAATCCTAATTTGGGTCGCGGGGAGGCCAACTCAGCTGACTCTGGGCGAAGGCAGGGTACACCCTTGACAGCTCGCCAGGCCATCGCAGGGCAGAAACACACTGACACCAGTCCAATGGCCTACTCTTTTCGAAAGACAACAATGGTATTTTTGCATGCCTCTCACCACAGACAGTGAGAGACATGTTTGGCCTTTGGTAGCCCAGTTAGCTGCACTAGGGGGGCAGCAGTGACAACCCGGTGATAGTGGGGCTTGAACCACCGACCTTCGAATCAGTAACCCAGCATCCTAACCACCAAGCCACCACTGCCCCTGCTTATAGACCTCTCAGGAGCTAGCTAGTTAGTTAGGAGTTAGCTAGCAAACTAGGACTGAACAATAGACTTCTCTAATACATGCTTTCAAACTGGCCGCCCTACAAAACAACGTTTTGTTGCTGGCTTTTATTTTTCTTGCCCTCAAAGTGTTTCATTATCACAGCAGTTTTCTTGAGGACATTAATGCACTTTTCTATGATTTTTACGCAACAAAGTGGCTTTTGAAGGATAATCATAGAGATATCACTTGTTTTGGTGTGGACGTTTGTGCACGTCTGGTATTATCACCCACATCTCTAAACATCATTTGTTAACTATCATGTAGAAAACGTTCCCATGGCTTCCTTTTATATCTTGTACTCCTTCTAAGTGGAGATATCTCACCAAACCCTGGCCCTGGACCTAAGTTCCCCTGCACTGTTTGCCAGAAGGGTGTTCGGAGCAACAGTAGACCCATCGACTGTGATGCCTGTCATCAGTGGACTCACCTCAAGTGCCAGTCACTGATCAGTCCCTCAGACTACAGCGTAGCTGTAGATGGTACCCGTGACTTCAGGTACTCATGCGGTCCGTGCATGCTGGCTGAACTGCCTCAGATATCACAGGATGACCTGGATCTGGATTACTCTTCAGCAAAAGATCCATGGGCGGACGTCTCTCAACACTCATCTCAGTGTGACCCCCATAATGAGTATGAGTGCTTCAAGAAGAGAGGATCGCACTTCATCCACATCAACATTCGCAGCCTGCTGCTCAAGCTGGAGGATCTGCAGCAACTCGTCGTCTCAACCCGAGCAGCTGTCTTCGCCATGGCAGAGACTTGGCTGGACGATTCCATGCCAGACGAGGAAATCCTCATACCGCACTACGTGGTGGAGTGACAGTACAGGAACAGAGAAGGAGGTGGTGTCTGTTTGTACATTCACAAAAACTTTGCATTCAATAGACACCTGGATTTAGTGAACTCTGACCATGAATTCTTGGCGGTGGATTTATTATTGCCAAAGACTAAACCAATTCTAGCAGGCATCACTTACAGACCACATAAGGATTTTACCCTTTTTCAATAAACTAGAAAACTGTTTTCTGGAATCAAATTATTAACAGCAGGAAACTTTCTTACTAGGTGATTTTAATACAAACATTTTGGCTAAGGAGAATAATTTGAAATCTAGTTTGTTAAATTTTATTCATATGTTTGACATGCACCAACTAATTGATGAACCAACCAGAGTCAACCAGTCAAAGTTGCGTTGATCTTATTTTAACATCTGATCAGGAAATTGTCTCTCAGAGTGGTGTATTGCCTTGTAATATGAGTGATCACAGTATTGTGTGTTGTACAAGAAAAGCTAAAAAGTATCAAGTCAATAAACATAATGTTACACAAATAAGATCTATGAAAAACCATAGTGTAGATTTGTTAAAACTCAAACTTAGTAATATAAATTGGATGCAGGTCTTAAATGAGGAAGATGTTTCTTAAGCATGGTCAATCTTTTCCAATTTGTTCTTAGATGTAACAGATAATTTGGCTCCAGTAAAAACTATTCGTTTAAAGCCAAATTCACAACCATGGCTTTCAGGAACCATCTTACAGATAATAAGTGATTGAGACAAGGCCTGGGTAAACTTCAGGAAAACAAATTCCACAGAATCTTTCGAATACTGTACACATCTCAGAAATAAATCTCAACATGAAATTGCTAAAGCTAAAAAAGACTTCTTCCAAAATCAAATAGAAAACAATTCCTCAAAATCTCTGTGGAAAGTGTTAAAAAATATTGACCTGTCTAAGCGTAAAGTTGGTTCATCAAATATAGGTCTCCAAGACAATGGTGGAGAAATACATTTTGATCCCAAATTTGTTTCAGATAAATTTAATAATTTCTTTTGTGGAGTAGCCAGTGCGCTTGTTGACAAACTTCCCAAAAAAAACTTTGATTACAGTAAAACTGAATCCTTTTATCAACAAAAACATGTTCAACATGTTCAATCATTTACATTCTCTGTTGTCTCAGACCAAGAAGTGAAAAGCATTGATCTTGTTTATCTGTTTCAAAGTCTACTGGAAGTGATAATATTTCTGCTAAATTTCTAAAAGATGGTGCATCTGTCATTTCAACACCATTATCCTACATATTAATCTATCAATAAAAACCTCTCTAGTTCCAGTGGACTTTAAAACAGCAAGGATTGTGCCTCTCTTTAAAAAAGGTGATAGGAATTGTGTAGAAAACTACAGACCAGTTTCAATTTTGCCAGTGGTGTCTAAAATTTTAGAAAGAATTATTTATGATCAACTTTGTAAATATTTAAATGTAAACATGAATTTCAGTCAGGATTCCGGCCATCTTTTCCCACTGACGGCACTGACATTTCATTCTGACAAGATACGATTTAGCATGGACGCAGGTCTTTATACAGGTGTAGTTTTGATTGATTTACAGAAAGCTTTTGATACTGTCGACTACAAAATCTTACTGTCAAAATTGCAAGCAATTGGTTTGCATGAATCTGCGATCCATTGGTTTGAATCTTATCTTGCAAAAAAGACAAAAATTTGCTGAGGCCAATGGGAATCAATCTGCATATGGTAAGATCACGTGCTGCATCCTTCAGGGCTCAATATTAGGACCAATACTCTTTACTATCTATGTCAATGACATGTGTCAATCAGTAAATTGTGACCTCTACCTATACGCAGATGATTTAGCTCTGTTAGTCAGTGGAAAAGATCCCAAATTAATACAATGTTCATTATCTTCTGAATTGCATTTTCTTAGTATTTGGCTCAAGGAAAACAAATTATCATTACACCTTGGCAAAACTGAAAGTGTTCTGTTTGGTTTCAGAACAAGACTCAATAAATTTAGTAAATTATCCATCTTTTGCAATAACGTTTCTATTTTGGCCAAAGATAAAGTCAAATATTTAGGCACAATCCTTGACCAAGATATGTCTGGTAATAGTGTTGGCACTTCTGTCATTAAAAAAGTTAATACTAAACTTAAATTTTTATATAGAAAGGGGTCATTTAACATCAAGGATAGAAAAGTCATATGTTCATCATTTATTTTACCTTGTTTTGATTATGACTGTAATTCTTGGTACAGAGGTCTTAGTAAAAGGTTAAAGTGTAAGCTGCAAACCTGTCAAACTAAAGTCATTCGGTTCATTTTAGGAAAGGGTAATCAGTATCACATAGAAACCTCTGATTTTAACAAACTAGGTTGGCTAAATGTCAAGTGTAGAGTAGATTACCGTAGATTAAACTGCATGTACTCTGTTCCAAAACAAACTGCACCAAGCTATCTCTGTGATATTCAACCAATTAGTCAGTGTTATTAAACAAGGTACAATCAGCTTTCATTTTGTTTACCTAAAGTGAAATCTCAGGGACTAAACGCATTTAAATATAACAGGATAAAATTGTGGAATTCATTACCTTTCAGTATTAAAAGTTCTCAGAGTAACGATGTTTTTAAAGTAAAATATAAACAATTTTTGTTTTAACAAATGAGATACTATGTGCAATAGCTTTATATGTATGTATATATGTTATACTTAAATAGCTAGTGCTAGCTGTATGGTAGTTCTTTTGTATACATTTCACTAAGGTCAACTATGGAAATAAGTAATGTTATTTATTATGACATACTTTTTAGTTCTCCTTTTTATTAAAGTGTATACATGTACTTTTTGCATAATTAATGTTTAGTAATGTACATGTTGGCACCTTTTAAATAAAATATATATTCATTCAGGAAATATTCATGAGATGCAGGAAGTGGTGTTTCTGATCCGAGGGCATGTTGCTTGGTGGTTAAAAAACATTCAGAACAATTGGGAAGTTCAATAACTGCACATCTTGGGAGTTCATTTCTGTACAGAAATGCTCTGTGATGTTGTGGTGTTGGATGATCCCTCAGGTCATTGATGAACATTTAAACCTTCTCTTACATAAAAATAATAACAGGAACATTACCACAAACCACCTCCAATCTGATCATCACAGACATTTTAAACCATATGCTGACACGAACGATAACCAGCTAGTTAGCTAAGTCACCCAGAGCTACACGTCCAGTGTCCTCACACAAAAAAAGAAATCACATCTTGAAAAAAACACCAAGCCTTATTTCTTCCAACTGAACAATACACTTCACACACAAAACACATCCACATTACAGAGTAAATCAGGAGGTGTGGTGTCTCAGTGGTTATCACTGTCACCTGACAGCAAGAAGGTTCAGGGTTGGAATAATGGCTATGTACCTTTCTGTGTGGAGTTTGGATCTCCCCGTGCTTGTGTGGGTTTCCTCTGGGTACTCCAGTTCCATCGCACATTCCAGAGACGTTTACGATAGGTGAGCAGTGTACTCCATAAATCCCCATAGTTGTGAATGTGGGTGTGAATTGGTGTTTGTGTCTGTGTTAGTCCTGTAATAGACTGGGGATCTGTTCAGGATGTAACCCCGCCCCTCACTTGTAGACAGCTGGGATTGACTCCAGCTTCTCCACAACCCTGGAGGATAAACGCTATAGATAATGAATGGATGGATGATATGATGGAAGGAAGGATGGATGGAAGAATAGATGATGGAAGGAAGGGTGGGTGGGTGGATGAATGGATAGGTAGATCTGTTTAGATCTGTAAGCAATAAGCCACAGCAATAAGATCATTTTGGTCTGAGGATTAAAAATTTTAAATGTTCTCTACGTAATCTTCACACACAGGACCACTGGCCTTTTCTGATGACTCCGTCGTTTCACAAGTTCCACCCACATACATTCACGCTCATTATTTTGATGAGCAATTTAAGCATTTTAATGAATAGCATTATTATGAGTGCTATTATTTGTAGGGTCCTGCATAAAATTTGGTGTTTTGTAGAGAATGTGACAAAGAGAAATAACACCACCTTTCTCTCTACCTTTTCATTCAGAACAAAATAATTCTCTTTCTGTCTATTTTTCTACGTTTTTGCACAAACACTGATAACAGCAGCTGCTTTAGGTTTAAGCCTAATGTTCTGTTCTCATTATTTAAGCAAGAGTGAAGTGAAAACAAAAGAATTAATGACGACATTGGAATAAGAAAGAAAAGTCGTCAGTCCATTTTACTTGCTTAATTAGCCTGAGTACTGGAGCTTACACACCGTTTTTGGATCTGAAAGCTGAGGCAGTTTGGCTGTACTTTTTTTTTTTTTTAATTATTATTATTATTATTATTGTACCAAGATATAAGATTAGTTTTAACCTCTAACCAGCAGCTTATTAATCACTGAAATGGCAATACCTCAGGAAAGTGTCTGTGTTTGTGCCTTACTGTAATTACTGTGACATTATGGTCCAGAGCCATCGAGAACGTGCTGTGAAAATGAAAAATCTTTGTAAAAATCAGTTGGTGCTTTAATAATATTAAAGGTCTGTACATGTACATTAGGACATGGACTCCTGTCAGGAATATTAACATTATGCTAACTAAAACTGATTGGAGGCTAATAGTAAGCATTAGCATTAGTGTTGCATTTCCACGATTGTTCATTTTTCCATACAGGCGAAGAAGGGTCCTTATGCATTCCTTTGGGACATGGCAGTGGTGGAATATGCAGCACTGACGGACGACGACTGCACTGTCACCGTCTCGGGCAATTCCATGAGCAGTAAGGGTTACGGCATCGCTCTCCAACATGGCAGCCCTTACAGAGACCTCTTCTCTCAAAAGTAAATATCCACTTGATCCCTCTTTCTGTCCTCTCTCTTTCTCTGTCCTCTTCACTGTACCGATAATTCTTTCCTGTTTAAGAACAATGCACTGAGGATGATGATGTGGGAGTGCTAATTATTCTTATTAAAGTACTTTAGTTAAGGGTTCTCACCGCAAGGCGGTCATGGGTTCGAGTCCCAGTTTGCATGTTCTGTCCATGCTTGCGTTAGTTTCCTCCAGGTATTCTGTTTTCCTCCCAGAATACAAAGACATTTGGCTAATAAGCTGTTCCAAATTGTCCCTAGGTGTGATTGGTTGTGTGTGTGTGTTGGCCCAGTGATGAACTGGCGAGCTGTTCAGGGTATAACCCACCTTTGCAAAAAGTCAGCTTCCCAGTGACCCAAGTAGGATTAAATGGTTTGGCATAAAAAGGTATGAATGAATAGTTAATATAAAGAAGGAAGATGAAATAACGATAAATACTACAAGTCCTTGCATTTGTTTTGAAAATATTAAATCTGCTTTGGTAAGCATCAAGTGACGAAACTGGAAGGAAATGACAGCAATGCATCATTATCAAATAAATTCCTGACACTTTTCATTAAGTGCAGAGATTTGATTTTTTTTTTTCTGTGCAGTTTTGTGGCTTAGAGTTTGTACTCATGATAAACTGATCACTTTGTGAATGTAACAGATACAGTCAGATTATACAGATCTCCACATAATTGCTTGTAGCCAATTACAACTGCATAATTATATATCATGTGCATTTAAGCAGCCAGGAGAGCTGTTTTTATCTCTCAACACACTTCACATGATTTCATTTTGATCCATAGAATATTCTAGTATGACTCAACAGCCTGCAACACGGACTGCCAGTGATTACTGTTTGATTGAAGCTTCTGTAATTCACCTTACAGGAGTGTGAGGTATTAACAAGATTTAACTTTATAATAAGGCAATTTAATTGTCTTACATTCTTTTACCTGTTTTTTTTTTTTTTTTGTATTGCTGAATAATTTTTGTTCCATCACTAATAGCAAGAATAAATGAAACAAGTACTATAGAAAGATTTTTTTCCTTTTCTTTCCTTTTCTTTCTTTCTTTTTTTTCAAGCCCCAGTGCTTTTAACTGTTAAATTCATATTGGTCAGAAAGTGCTGATGATTATCTCTGAGAGAACTGAATCCTGTATTCATAAATAATTGCATGAAATAGAAAGTAGCTCTAGGGCATATACTGTGTGATTTTTAAGTCTGATTTAGAGCTGAATTTTGATTGTGTGATTATTACTATTTTATTTTAGTTGGGCCAAATTTTTGGTGCATCATGCATAATTTCTTGTTTAGTGTACAAAGGGTAACGAGATGGCATTCGGCTGATTGGATTTCTGACAAGTCAGAAATTTTGCTTGCCCCTTGTGAGGGTATCACACAGAAGCAGAAGCATAAACTGATTCGCCTAATCACTACCAAAATGTGTTTGAGTGTGAGATATACAGTGGCGCTTGGGAGTTTATGAATCCTTAAGAATTTTATACATTTCTGCAAAAATGTGACTTAAAACATCATCCGATTTTTACACAAGTCCTAAAAGTAGATAAAGAGAACCCAGTTAAATAAACAAGACACAATACATTTACTTGGTCATTTATTTATTGAGGAAAATGATCCAATGTTACATATCTGTGTGTTAACCTCTAGGATTAGCAGGTAATTTGAAGGTGAAATTAGAGTCAGGTGTTTTCAATCAGTGGGATGACAATCAGGTGTGAGTGTGCCCCCTGTTTGATTTAAAGAACACGGATCTATTAAAGTGTCAACAAATGTTTGTGGAAGTGTATCATGGCACCAACAAAGGAGATTTCTGAGGACCTCAGAAAAAGGGCTATTGATGCTTATCAGGCTGGAAAAGGTTATAACACCACCTCTAAAGGGTTTGGACTCCACCAATCCACAGTAAGACAGATTGTGTACAAATGGAGGAAATTTAAGATCACTGTTACCCTCCCCAGAAGTGGTTGACCAACTAAGATCACTCCAAGAGAAAGTCGTGTAAAAGTCGACAAGGTCACAAAGGACCCCAGGGTAACTGCTAAGCAACCGATGGCCTCTCTCACATTGGCTAACGTTAATGTTCATGAGTTCACCATCAGAAGAACACTGTACAACAATGGTGTGCATTGTAGGGTTGCAAGGAGAAAGCCACTGCTGTCCAAAAAGAACATTGCTGCTCATCTGCAGTTTTCTAAAGATCACATGGACAAACCAGAAGGACATTGGGAAAATGTCTTGCGGAAAAATACGACCAAAATAAAACGTTTTGGTTTGAATGAGAAGCATTATGTTTGGAGATAGAAAAACAGTAAATTCCAACATAAGAACCTTATCCCATCTGTGAAACATGGTGGTAGTATTATGGTCTGGGCCTGTTTTGCTGCGTCTGGGCCAGCAAGGCTCGCCACTACTGATGGAACAATGAATTCTGAATTATACCAGCAAATACTAAAGGAAAATGTCAGGACATCTGTCCATGAACTGAATCTCAAGAGAAAGTGGGTCAGGCAGTAAGACAACGATCCTAAGCACACAAGTTGTTCTCCCAAAGAATGGCTCAAGAAGAATATAGTTAATGTTTTGGAAATCAAGGTCCTGAACTTAATCCATTTGAGATGTTGTGGAAGGACTTGAAGCGAACACTTCATACGAGGAAACCCAACAACATCCCAGAGTTGAAGCTGTTCTGTACGGAGGAATGGGCTAAAATTCCTCCAAGCCGATGTGCAGGACTGATCAACAGTTACCGGAAACATTTAGTTGTAGTTATTGCTGCAAAAGGAGGTCACACCAGATACTGAAATCAAAGGTTCACAAACTCTTGCCTCTCACAGATATTTAATATTGGATCGTTTTCCTCAATAAATAAATGACCAAGTAAAATATTTTTCTCTCATTTATTTATCTGTGTTCTCTTTATCTACTTTAAGGACTTGTGTGAAAATCTGATGATGTTTACCTACAACTAAATCATAAAGTAGTTGAACGGTTCTCTTGGTATGTGTGAGTGTGTCTGTGAGCAGTGCATTTCTCCTTTCTTAGCATTCTTGTAGTTAGTCCCAGGTTTGGAACTCTGAAATCATTTTCATGATTGTAGCTCTATGTCTGAAATAACTATGTCTGTTTGAGGATCTATTGTGTTTATTTCACATGTACTGTGTGAGTAGTCAAGTCACATCCAACTGTCGGACCATATTGTGTGAGAATGTATATTGTGAGCTTTGGTTTTGAGGTCACTTCCGATTTAACTATACAGTTATAGGGGGCATTTAGCAAGGACATCTCTAAAATCGTACAGTGTATGCTTGGCCTTAGTGGCACTCCAGAGGGCTCACTGTGATCTAATCACAAATCATCCCAAACAGCATGTGTTAGATACAGAGTGATCCAATAAAGCCTCCTACATTTCAAAGGTAAAGGGATTTGTACACATGAAACTTCATTTAATACAGTTTTAATACATTATGTTTTAAAGATGACATTCTCCGAATGGTAGCTGTCATTGTCTTGCAAACTTGCAGGCGATTTCTGTAGGCTGCCATGGCTCGACGGGTCATGATGAGTGGAACAGCGACTATCTCCTGCTGAATAGCAGCTTTAAGGGCTTCATGAGTTTGTGGTCAATGAGTATACACTGAATGAAGTTTTATGTGTGTCAGTAATATCATCTTCTTTAACCTTTCTAACTTACCTTTGAAATATGAAAGTTTTTGGGGTTGCCCTGTACATTTACTGACAAACTGCTTTAACAAGGCATTATTTCAACTACTGTGTTATTTTAATGGTTGTGGAGTTATAAGAACTGTTAAAAACCACCATATATCTTTATTTTCTACCTAATTACATCAACATTTAAATGTTATTTAGTGAAGATAAACTGCAGTTGCATGAAACCATAAATATTTACTGATGATAATGTTATTTGAAGCTGAATATCAACAGTGATTCCAACAGACACTAAAATTCCAGAGGGGACAAATCACAGAGAGATGAATATGTAATTTAAAGGACTACTGCAATCATTGTAATTAGATACGAATCAAAAATCTAAAAAAATAAAAAATAAAAAAATTTAACATGGACAGAGTGAGAGACCGAGAGACAGTGAAGAGGCAATCTGCAAAGAAATTATTGTGGACAAATTCCAAAAAACAGAGCATCGGGACCCACAGTCTAAATACATGCATATTAGGCTAATTGGCTGTTCCGAACTACCCCTAGATGTGAGCGTAAGTGTGAATGGTTGTGTCTGTTTTGGCCCTGCGATGGTCTGGTTAGCTGTTCAGGGTGTACCCCACCTTCGCCCAGTGTCGGCTGAGATAGGCTTCAGACTCTGTGTGACCCTAGGATCAAGTGGTTTGGTAAATGAGTGAGTGAGTAGGAAACAATCTGCAAGGCTTGCTAAGTAAGGGAAATGTATACAAAGTGCTGTATATACAGTGTGTGTGTGTGTTATTCCACGTGCTTTAAGTAAAATACACATTGTAACTATGATTTCCAGATAAGACTGTCAATA
>JBCNYH010000021.1:17403008-17414632 GCA_039654325.1 Tandanus tandanus
GAAGAAATTAAAAAATACAGTGATGCAGTGATGATTATACACTTAACAAAATGAAGATAAATCAGAAACCAAGTACTCTTCAAGTATTTATTTCATGTAATGTTGGATCATATTGATGAGAATAAGTAAACAAACAACAATGCATAGCAATAACAAAAATAACATTTTCTTTTTTTGGGAAATATTTATTGTGGCCACCCTTTGCTTTGATTACAGCATTTAACCTTTCAGGCATAGTGTTCACATATGTTTTTTATTTCTTCACTCACTAAACCATCCCATATGGTTTGAAATACATTCATGCTATAAAAAAGTAAAAAAAAAAAAAATTAAACAAATTGCTTCTCATTGCCTACAATAGCATTGTTTAAAACATTTTTACCAAAAAATCATAGAGAAGAAAGTTTTTACTTCATTTTATTAGGAGCCCTTTTAGACAAAAGTGGTGGTGTATAATCTTCACTGCACACTTCTGTATAATCCCTCTAGCGAGCTCTAGGTCTGCTCCGGGGACTCCTCCCAGCTGAATGAGGCCAGAAAACCTCAAAAGGGAGGCAACCAGGAGGCATTCTAATCAGATGCCCAAACCACCTCAACTGACACCTTTTGATGCAGCGGTGCAGCGGGTCTACCCCAAGCATCTCTGAAGAAAGCTCATTTTAGCCGCTTGTATCCGCAATCCCATTCTTTTGGTCACTACCCAAATCTTATGATCATAGGTGAGGGTTCGAACACAGATTGACTCTAAAACTTTGCCATTTTGGCTCAGCTTCCTCTTCACCATAATGGAACAGTGCAATGCCCTCATTACTGCTGACACAGCACCAATTCATCTGTCCATTATATTAATTTATAATAATTACACTTAGGTATTTTTTATATTTTTTCTTTATATGAGTCTAGTGTGAGGTGCGGTCTTGCAGGTTCATCTGGGCTGACTTTTGGAAGCCTTAGTGCATCAGGCCTTGGGAGGAACAGTGTGCGGATTCATTTTCAGAGCTTTACAGATGAACGGTTGCTGTCGTGGTTTAGATTTCCACGGCGTACACTTATGCCAATCTGTGACTACAGGTGATGGTGCATTTACAGCTCTGTTATACGTTGCCACTCTTTCATTTTTAGCAGGTCTTTAATTCTGTTGTACACACAACTTAATATGATTTTTTGGATCTCTGACAAGAGGACTTCAATTCCAGAGCTTGCAAATGTTTTTTCTTCAACTTTAGTGCCATTCATCTGAATGAAACATCCTGTTAGATACTGTGGGAACTGTATATGGGAGTTCTCATGAACATGCAAACACTTACAGATGCAATTCATCACTTTTTTGCAGGCTGTTTTAATTTTTTTTAAGGTCAAAAGAGTTATTATTTGTACTAATACGGCTCGCTAAAAAAAGTATGTGGGATTTAAAAATACTAATACTAACCTGTTCTTGCATGAGGCCCATTATGTTGGAACCTTGCCACAACTGTAGAATCTAAAAATGCCAGAAAGTTTCATAGACAAACATTAATTAACATAAACATTATTCCCTGATTGCATTGCAGTTGGATTTTTCTAACCTTAAAGAAACAGATAAGATTTCTCCTCTCCTGACCCTTACTCTGACCTCACTTACATTCATCATTCATACAAGTAAGCAATTGAGGGTGAAGGGTCTTGCTCAAGGACACAACAGTGGCAACTTGGTGGTACTGGGGCTTAAACCACCGACCTTCTGATCAGTAACCCAGAGCCTTAACCACTGAGACACTCGTTGAGTTCCGAGCTCGGTGAGGGTGTTTCTGTGTGGAGTTTGCATGTTCTCCCTGTACATGCATGGCTTTCCTCCGGGTATTCTTATTTCCTCCCACAATTCCATGATATGCACATTAGGCTAATGGGCTGCCCTAGGTGTGAGTGTAAATGGTTGTGTGTGTGTTGGCCCTGCAATGAACTGGTGAGCTGTTCAGGCTGTACCTCACCTGAGATAGGTTTCAGCCTCCCCATGACCGGAGTAGGATTAAGTAGTTTGGCAAATGAGCGATTGATGATAAAACATTAATTTAAGGTGCAGATCAACAGAGAAAATACTTTAATAAACCATATTTTATGATTGATCAATAATGTGGGGAGTGCGTTCAAGGAGTGGTAATGATCCTGATTCTCTCATGCAAGGTGCAGGATGCAGGACACCACTGAACTGAAATGAGATACAGCACACTCAATCCATCAACGCCACACACAGAAGAAGAGCTGTGAGGTGCTAATGTAGTGATTGATCTTCGAATCCAAGGGGAGCATAAGGAACAAAGCAGGAAAACAAATTTCCTGTGTGTGGTATAAGAATGAGAAGAATGGCTGATGTCTGTTATGTTGAGACTGACCTTAAAATGATTTTTTTTTGCATATTCTGATGGATGAGACGAGTCATAGACAGGATTCCACTTTATAGTAAATCAATAATATTATATTATTTTCCCCAACAATGCTTGGTTTTGCTCATTACAGTCCAGCCAGTCAAATGGAAATCGTATATACTCGTATGTACGTATGTATGTATGTATGTATGTATTTATATATAATTACAGGTGAAGTGAATAATTTACAATTATTTAAGGCGAGGTGGATGTCACCGAGTATCACGGAACACAGAACAATGAGGAACTGGGACATTCACCATAACTGAGGCAAATAATCATTTAAGTATACAGAATACTACACAGACCTATTTAATATTTTTGTATATACTATACAAAAATATAAGAAAACAAAAACCTAAATTTTTTGGTCTATTGTAACATTCTTAAAATGTGAGAATTTTTTACTCCACCTGTTAATGACAGGATCTTTTGAAACTAAGCTATGGTGTGAATAAAGTGCTTTTTTTTTTTTTTTTTAGCTTTAATTACTTGAATTTCATATTGTGTAGCTTTACTTACATTTTCTGGTACAGCATTTCATTGGTTTGGCAAGGTATTGGTGTTTGTCCTGCATTATTCACTTGGGATAATTCACCATTATGCACTAAAGGTGAAATGTATGCGTATGGATCTTTCCTGAGATGAAACAGTGAGGTTTTAATTTTTGTAGTTTATTTAATACATCTTTTGATCATGACAGACTCAGTCAGGTGAGCCCTGCACTCCAAGCCAACTTCGTGTTAGGCTAACTGTTAATGCTAGCCAGCTCTTCAGAACATTTATTTATTTATTTCTATATTATTTACAATTTATGATAATGCACCCTGACAAGCATTGTTCAGGAAAGATTTGAGAAACATGACAAGAAGTTCAAGTCCAGTTTTTCAAATCTTATACTAATCAAGTATCTGTGAGATGTGCTGAACTAAGAAGTCTGATTTGTAAGATCCTGGTAAGAACTGTTTTGACAACACATGAGGGTAACAATCCCAGTAATACACAATATTACACAGGTAATTGCAAAGTGATGTCTGATCTTTGTATTTATTCATTCTTCTTCAGTAAGCAGGCAGGATCACAGTGTATCTACAGTGTATCACAGTAAACCTGGCTCTGAGGGCAGAATACACTCTGGATGGAGCAGAAACACCATGCGCTTCTGGATGGAACAGATACTTTCTGGAAGACTTTGGTACCATTCTTTGTAAACCTGAGAAAAGAGAGGATTAAGGGACTTGCTCATGGGCCCAAAAAGCTCCATGCTTGTGAACATTCCAGTCATTCTCATACATTCTATACAACTCATGTCATAGTTATATATGTGGTAGCTGGGAGAAAATTGGTGAGCCCAGTGGAACCCTACACAGACACAGGAAGAGCATAACTCAAGCTCAGGATCAAACTGAGAACCCTGGAGCTGAAAGAAGAGAAAGCAAGCTGCTTAAGATTAAAAATAATATAAATTAATTTACAGTCTGAGCTCCTTGCCATGTAGATAACTTGAAGATGTAGAACCTCAACATATGTACCTTCCTTTGTCCAGGTGAAATAATTTTCTTTCAAGACATGTGGGTAGTTTTCTAAACAGTTTAACAGATGGCCATTACAAGAGCAAGACATGCTTCATAATGCAGCGGGTAACGTTTTCTCCCCTTTGTGGCCATAAAGAACTACTTATTGATGGGAACGCTAGTAAGGAACCAGGTGGTTATCACCATGCTGAAGATAACACTTCAGACAAGACCTTTTTTTGCCATCACCAACAGGTACTTATCTTATTTTATCTTATCTTGTCTCATTTTATCTTCATCAAAAATGTCACATTCCTCACAATCACGGCTACATGATTACACTGGTGTGAGGAATGTTCAAAGCATGTCAGGATAAAAAGAATGAAAGAACTCTGGAGCACCTCTTCTTTGGTCCTAGTTTATGCATAAAGCCTGGCTGTGGCAATTTTCTCCTGCCTGTTAGTCTACCACTGCTTTGCAAAAATGCAACTTCATGCTTGAAAAATGTCATGAACTGAAAATGGCAAAAAGTGATGATGTGACATCATGATGATCCACGCAGCGATCCACGCAGCAATCCACACAGCAGTATCAAGGCTGATTTACTGCTTCAAGGTTTCAGGTCCCGGAGATACTTAACATGAAACTTAATTTGCATTTTCTTGCCTTCTGGCAGCCTGTATAGAGCATATTTATTCTCCTGAACCAGAAATGTGTCTAATACACAGGTTGATTTTCCCCCACAGGTTAGTTGTTTGCATACATTAGTTTAATTAAATCTCCAAATTACTTCATCCCTGGGAACTGGGAAGTGTTTATCTCCAACACCAGCTCCAGGGTCTCTGATTTGGTCGGGAGTTTGGGTTTCTGTCTGTATGGAGTCTCACATGATGTTCCTGTGTTGATGTGGGTTTCATTCAAGTTCTACTATAAGGAAAGAAGAATAAGTGAAACAGGAAGCAAACCGTTAGTTGCCCTGAGGTGGGATTTGAATGTGTGTATGTTGCCTTTCTCTTCTAATCACAGACAGGTTTCAGGTTCATTGCAGTTCTGACCAGAATAAAGCACTTATTCAAGACAAATAAATTCATAAATGATTACTGAATGGCATCATCTTCATCGTTAACATCATCGTCAGCACCGCTGTGATCATCATCATCATCATCGCCATTACCATCATCATCGCCATTGTGATTTGTTATTATCATCAAAATCATCATCATCATCATTACAGTAATCATCATTGCAATCATTATCATGATAACCATCACTGTCATCCTGTCACCATTGCCGTTGTGATCATCACCCGCATTATCATCATCATCATCATCAGTGTCATCACCATTGTGTTCATCACCATTATCACGATTACCATCGCCATTACCATTTTTCTGAAGTACTCTGTTTTTAAAATAATTATGGATGCTAAGCCCTGAAGATGAATACAGCTTAAAATTTTAAAGGGACAATAAATACATGTTTATACATTTATGCAGGAATTACACTGAAATTTTTTAATGTGGATATCAGTTCAATGTGATTTACGTAATTAACTCTTGTCTCAGTGCCTCCTGATAGATCTGTTTGTGTGTTTGTGTGTGTGTATGTTTGTTTGAACAGCAGAGGGGATTTATGGGAACTGAGGACTGATTTTTGGGAACTGTTGGTAGATCTTGGCTGTTTAAGGGTTAAAACGCTGTTTTTTGAGTTCATGGTTAGTGTCATGTATTACTGAAAGCAGCACTTCCAAGTTGGACTTCTGGAGTTCATTTCCCATCAGCCCCTGCATGTCACATGCCCTAGGCCACGAGCTCCTGTATCCCTGTGTCCTTTATTCATTCATTCATTCTCTAAGCTGCTAAAATCCTAATTAGGCTCACGGGGAGGCTGGCGCCCATCTCAGCCGATTCTGGGCGAGGGCAGTGTACACCCTGAACAGCTTGCCAGGCCATCGCAGGGCCAACACACATTCAACCATTTGCACTCACACCTTGGGGCGATTTGGAACAGCCATTAAGCTTACTGTGCATGTTTTTGGACTGTGGGAGGAAACCCAAGCAAGCACTGGGAGAACATGCAAACTCCAGACAGAGAGAATCCTGAGGTCGAGCCCGAGAATCGGACCCAGGACTTCTTGCTGTGAGGCGGACATGCTAGCCACTGCTCCACCCTGACGTCTTGTCCTTTATTATGCACCTTATTTAAGATTAGTCACTTTGTCTGGCAGCCCCTTTATGCCTGTTGTATTTCATCCATGCCATGGTGTTTATTTTGATATGCTTGTTTTTGACAGTTAGCATGCGGTTGAGATTAATGTTAGGGTAAAGAGTGGGGTAAGATATTTGGTTGTGATGCTTCAGTTTAAGTCTAGGGAAAGGGGCCAAGGAATGCATCAGCTCAATGAGTGTCCCCCAAAAGATAGTAATACAAGTGTGTGGTTGTGTGTTTGTGTGAGCTTCTTATCTTTGAAGAAAAATTCATTCATTCATTTTCTGAACCGCTTAATCTTAATTAGGGTCACGGGGAGGCTGGCGCCCATCTCAGCCGACTCTGGGTGAGGGCGGGGTACACCCTGGTCAGCTCGCCAGGACATCACAGGGCAGAAACACGCTGACGGCAATGCAGCCTACTCTTGACGGAAATCAGCAATGGTTCTTTTACATGCCTCTCACAACAGACAGTGAGAGACATGGCTGGCCTTTGATAACCCAGTTAGCTGCACTGGGGGGGCAGCAAAGACAACCCAGTGATAGTGGGGCTTGAACCCCCGACCTTGGGATCAGTAATCCAGCACCCTACCACCGGGCCACCACTGCCCCCATAAAGAAAAATAATATAGATAAAGATTTACACCGTCAGGCCAAAAAACAAACAAACAAACAAACAAACAAACAAAAAAAATAATATAAGGAAAGAAAAATGGGGCAAATTCTAATATTTTATCGAAGTGTCTTTAGCTTTGATCACAGTTGCAGTTGGTCAGGTTGAGGCTCAGCAACATTCATGTGGCAAAAAAATGAAATCAGTGATGAAATGAATCTACTGAATGACCAAGTAATACCATAGATGGACTTTTTCTTCCCTGATAGCATAGATATAGAATTGTGGCTCAAATACTGAAAGAGTGGTTCAGGGAGCATGAGGATGTGAACATTTTCACACATTTATTTTCACCCCAGTGTTATGATCGACTCCCAGAGACAAGATGATAGGTGGAATAATGCGGGGTTTTTTTATCCCAAAACAAACAAGAGCTCCGTGAGCCACAAAAACACTGACAACACAAAACGGGGTCAGAAAAGGAAACCTGCCACGAGGGGCGAACCAAAATCAATGAAAACAACAGGAAGATAAACCAAGGGTCCGGGTGAACTTCAGGAGAAGGCGCAACGGGTTGAGAATGCGGAAATAAAGGTGAGTCCAAGACGCTAGAAGGAGTAGCTGTGAAACCCGTGCATCTCCAACGAGGCTAGAAGTGTGTCTAGCAGGGGTTTATATGGGGAAGTCAATCAGGGTTGGTGATGAGGTGCAGGTGATGATGATCAGTACTTGGGGGAGTGTGCTCGCGGTGTGTGAGAGTCGGGGAGAGAGTTCGATATGGCCGTAACACACAGTGGTGCAATGGTTAGCATGTTTACCTCACAGCAAGAATTCCTTGTTTCGATTCCCAGGCTCGGGCACTTCTGTGTGGAGTTCTCCCTGAGCTTGCATAGGTTTCCTCCGGGTACCCCGGTTTTCTTTTTAGCTTACAAATTAAAATAAGTTGACAGCTTTAAGCCCAATACAGAGTGGATGAAAATATGGGGCTGAACAGTTTTCAAAGACTGACATCATTTTGCGAACCCTGAACAAATTTAATGCATGCCTCATTTGATGTTTAGTATATTGTCTGGTTGATAAAACTATTCATGATATTACGGATGTGTTCTTTAAGCAACCATGACAATGCCCCTTTAAACTTGACATGAAGTAGGATTTCATTGACATTACTATTAAAAACCTTATTTTATGTACTAACACTTGTTTTAAAAGTGTTTACCGTATGCTTCTTACAAATCAGAATAAAGCATTAACAGTAAGATTTTATTTGTAGGTGCTATACTTAAAGCAGACACCCAGCCAGCTAGTGACACACGCAAGAATAAAACAGAACTGAGGTTTATTAGAAATAAAACTGAAATACAAAGGAAAAGGCGCACTTACCTCTCTTCAGACTGAGGCATTATCAAGAAGAAAAAATACTCTCACTTTCATACTAGCAGTTCATCGCGCAAACACTGAAACAATAAACCTTAAGTAAGGAGCTCCAGTTCAGGTGTGTGAGCCTGGCATGGTAAATAAATAATTAATAAAGTAAAAAATCCCAGTCGAAGCTATAACCTCAAAGACTATCTTTCAAATAAAGTTACCCTCATGAACTCTATCGGCAATACAGGAGGGACAAACTAATAAAATGTGCTTCAACTAACTTTGGTCTCCCCTATTGTAGTGGTGCCTGTTGTAGCAAAAGAGAGACGAGCAAGTTTATTTCATCTAACATTATCAGTTTATCTTCTTACCTTTAGATGTTTCTTTAAATTAGACGTGGAGTCTCTGGATGATAATATTTTTACAGCTAGCTTTACTTATCCACACAGTGAAAGCAGCAGCAGTCGTTTTGATAAATACAGACAAATTAGCGATAATATACACCCATCTTTGTCCCAAACTGTAATTATCCGGATTTAAGAAAAAAATAAGTTTTACAGAGGCTTGTCTTTGCTATTAGCATTGACATAATGTTATGTGCATTTACTTCTCATGACTGTTTTTAATCAGAGGCGCAAGCTAAGAACCAGAGAAGCAGCATGAAACGTTTTTAAACTCCTGGTACTGAGCTTCTGTGGATCACAATAAACTTGTCTGTCATGCACCTGTCGTGCTGATGCTGTCAGGATAGTTGAAATGTGTTTATACTGTGTATGTGTTTGTAGTGTATCCTGTTTTGAATAATTTCAAAATGTAATCTGTTATCTGTAATTTCATTTTTATAAAGTATACAGGAAATCTGATTACATTTCTTTCCAGTACTGTATACAATTACAAATACAAATACAGTTACTTTTTTTTTTCTTTTTCTTTTTTGTGTCAAGATTACGTAATGCAGGTCCAGGTAATCTGTTAATCCCCAAGCCTGTATGTATGTACACTCATTTCCCATTTATACTGCAGGGTGGACAGAGACACACTCTGAACTCACAACCTCTCGATAATGAGCCCAGCACCCTAACCACTACAGCACCAGCCCCACTATATTTTTTCTTCCCAATGAAGATCGACAATGTAGTCTCTGTTTTCTCTCTCTCTCTCTCTCTCCCTCACACACTCACACACACGGATACATGCATGCAGAAAATCTATTAGAGGCACCCCATCAGAATTCTGAATATGAATATCTTTCACAAATGCACAGATGGATGGACAGATGAAAGGCAAAATATCGCAAAGCATGACCTGAATACATTCAAGTTACATCTTCTGTAAAGACTGAGTGATGAGACAAACTGCCTTTTTGATGTGAAAGCAAGAGGGAGCGTGACAGCTTGAATAGGACATTGAAACATGGGTTAAAGGAATGGCTCAGAAATGGCTAAAAATAAAAAATAAAAATAATAAAATTTACCTGATGTCATGGATATAAAATTTGGTCTCCAAAACTGAGTTCACAGAGCATGAGGACTCATTGTCATCATGTAATTAGTAATAATAATATTATAATAATACTATAATATGATACGGTGTTGTGTGATTTACAGTCTCTCACAGCAGTATTCTTGGTATTCTGAAAAATATTTAAATAACTGGCCGTGTATATCATATCCAAGGACCTTACTCTGTAGATACTGTATCATTGCTGTAAGAAAACAATAAAAATTAGACATGGATTCCCCAAACCCACTGTTTTTAAGAATGTTCCTAAATTAACAAACATTTTTCAGAAATCACTATCAAATGCAGTGCATAATTTTGGGCCTCATTCACCAACTACGAAGAAATTTGCTCTTAAGCCTCACATATTTTTCTGCCATTTGTCAATATTTTCTGATCTGGGATTTGTTCTTAGCTACTAACTGAATTAATGAACATTATTGATGCCAAAGTAATGTTGCAAAATTGCTACTATTTCCTTTCTTTCTTTCTTTTTTATTTTCCCATATGTACATAATCTGATGTGATATTAGATTTTACCATATTAAACTTTGTATATAATTATTTTCTTTATGTTACAAAGTATCATGCAAATAGTATCACTTCATGAC
The DNA here is from genome assembly GCA_039654325.1 of Tandanus tandanus. NCBI lineage: Eukaryota > Metazoa > Chordata > Actinopteri > Siluriformes > Plotosidae > Tandanus > Tandanus tandanus. The sequence continues at coordinate 17,413,224 of JBCNYH010000021.1, forward strand.
AAAACCCAAAACATGGCTTAAATAACTTTGTTCGTACACCAATTTCTTTTTCTTTCTCTTTTTTTTTTAAATGGCACAATGGCATGTTTATTTTTATTAAAATAAATAACAGCTTGTGCACTTAGGAGAGAACACATCTCCGACGCCCATGCGGATTTATTCGAGGAGACTGACAAATACTTTACTGTATAAGATGGTTTTGGCTACCCACAGATGTTCTCATGTAGCTGTTCAGCACCTTGACCAAGCACTGTTGGCCCATACCTGACACGCCAACCAGATGCTACCAGATTTTCTGCCTTTTTTCCCTTCTGCTAGTCTTGTGGGGTATACATGTACTGGCCAGACAATATATTAAATTCCCTATTCTAAACATTAATAGCTTCCAATCAAGACATTTTGTTCTGTTGCTGCTCTAGCCAAAATTATAGACACAGTAAAATGCACACACTCTCCCAAACCATTCTAAAATCTTAATCATAAACAGTACCACTCATTTAATGTCCAAATCACCTATGACTCCTGAAAACATCTATTAAATGTGGTCTCTCATTTCCCAGTCTTTTGTTCTTACAATGACATGCTGCATTAGGAGATTGGGGATATTCACTGGATGTGTTTGGACACAGTATATCAATTTAATACAGTATATATTTATTACACTATATATTTAATATAGTATATTAAAATATACAGCCAGGTATAAACTGCTTTACACACCAGAAAAGGTGTGTATAGGACAGCAGCTGTAGTTGCAAGGATCTAATGCTTGAGTTTGTCGATTTTTTTCTTGGATTTTGATTTTGAGTCAAACCACTTTTTATTTCTGTTTTAATTACATACGGAATCTCATATGGAATTAACTTCCTGCAGAAGCAGTTTAGATTAAGTAACCCCCCCCCTTTACATTCCAGCGCTCAAGTGGATTTGCAGGTTGCCTTTATAATTGTTTCTGTCTTCATGAATATTTGAGTGCACACGCCCCTATGTCATTTTATGGGGATATAATGGGTGTTCATTCATGCTAATTACAGCAACTGGCATGCACTTTCAATTTGTGAAAACAATGGGATTCACCAATATAAAAACACAGCTGCAATAAAAATCCAAGGTTTAAGAACACTGTGAATCCAACATAGACTTGCCTTACAAACTGCTTTAACAATTTTGAACAACAAATTAAGAAGACTAACAAAAAAGATATTGATGAATGAGGCAGGGCTCATACATCAGCGTGACCTGACCCAGTCGTTATTCATTAAGTTGTTAGGACTCCAGTCAGTTTACTCAGTGTTCTAGTATTATGTGCCTCTTTTTTGTCCCCTTTAGCTGTCCATATTCTTTTTTGTCCCCTTTGGCTTTCCATATCCCAATTATTGTGCTCACCTGTGTCTCATTGCCTGCATCTC
>JBCNYH010000021.1:17478348-17480848 GCA_039654325.1 Tandanus tandanus
TGTGTGTGTGTGTGTGTGTGTGTGTGTGTGTGTGTGTGTGTGTGTGTGTGTGTGTGTGTGTGTTTTGGTCCTGTGATGGACTGGCAAGCTGTTTAGGATACACCCAGCCTTCACTCAGAGTCGGCTCAAGCCTTCTTGTGACCCTAGTGGGATTGTGTGGCAAATATAAAATGAATGAATAGATTTTTGAGTAAATCATTCCTAAATTTAAAATGGCCAATATTTCCAACAAAAAATACTTAAAATAATTTTCAGTAAAATTGTAGATTCAAAAGCAGGGCAGCATGGTTGAGTGGATAAAACTGAATATCCTGCCATCTGTATAACTGCAAATGAACCTTCAACCAAAAGAATTTCATATAATGCAGTGTTTACTGAAAGTCATAACAGGGTTTGTCCTTGAGTATGTAATAGAAAAGATTTATAAAAGATTTTGTTTAAAAAATATATTCTTAACCAGCAAATAGCAGACATCCTGTTACACATTGTAGGAAGTACTCTTGAACATAAAAAAGATACAAAGCGATTAACACAAAATGGCTCTGGCCACAAAGAGAGTGCAAAGCTGATGGATGTCTATTCATTAGATTTCATTTTGCAAAGAAACCAGCATGGAGCACATGTTGTTCACTATCAGTGCAGAGCTGTGGAGGTGCTGTTGAAGCCTGAATAATCCGTTGTTTAATACGAGCCACATTTCTTCTCTGCAGGAGTGACAGGCTGTGCAGACTTACACCACAGCAATGTGCATTTCTGAATCGTTATACAGGCAGTACTTCTGGTTTATATTAATGCACCAGTTCTAATACGTTATTGATTCTACAGTAATGGTTCGTTTACAGACACTGCACATCAAAAGGTTAAAAAATAATCTGTGATATGTGTGGTGAGATATTCATTTATTTATCAAGTAGCGAAGGAGTCTTCAGTGTTAGAGGTAAAACTGTGACTGCAGGTTTTCTGATATCTTTAGGACAGAGGAGTTTACACTCAATAAAAGTTTCTTAGTAACATGACAAGCTTGGCAGCATGGTGGCATAGTGGTTAGCCCTCTCTCCTCACACCAAGAAGGTCCTCGGTTTGAGCCCCGTGCCTGGCAAGGGCACTGTGCTTGTTTGGGTTTCCTCCATGGACTCTGGTTTCCTCCTCCAGAGGACATGTAGGAAAACATGTAGTCATCCAAAGACATGTAGTTTCTCAATTTCCCCTAGGTGTGCATGTGAATAGTTGTATGTCTTGCCCTGTGATAGACTGGAGAGCTGTTGAGGGTGTACCTCACCTTCGCCCAGAGTTGCGACCATGAACAAGTTAAGCAGTTATAATACTAAATAAATGACAAGTTTTTTTTTCTCTAAGTGGAAAAGAGAGAATAAAGAACGACACTGGTAAGGGAACGAGTGTTTACAGTTGCAGTAACGTAAGTTATAAAAGCAAGAGCTCATTTCATGGATGTTCCACAACATTAAACATAACTAGAAAACTGATGAAAAAAGTGTGATATGTTCTGGCGGCACGGCCTAGCTCACAGCAAGAAGATCCTGGGTCCAAGTCCCTGGCTTAGTGAGGGTGTTGTCGTGTGGAGTTTGCATATTCTACTCGTGCCTGCATGGGTTTTCTCAGGGTACTCCAGTTTCCTCCCACAGTCCAAAGACATGTACGTTAGGCTAATTTGCACTTCAACAGTGTCCCTAGGTATGCGTGTGAATGGTTATGTGTGTGCTGGCCCTGCTATGGAGCTGTTCCTGGTGTACTCCAATTTCACCCAGCGTTGGCTGAGATAGGCTCCACTCTCCTCACGACCATAATAGGATTAAGTGGTTAAGTAAATAAATGAATGAATGAATGATATGTTCTTTAATAAACTAAATAATTAATTTTGTTTTAGTCAAAGAGGAATAAGACACTCAGGGATTTGCTGTTATCACCGCATCATTATTTTTTTTCTTTAACTGAAGTGTTTATTGTCTTAAAGAAGGTATTAGAGTGTTTATAATTCACGGCTCTATTAAAGGAGTCTGTGGCAACTCCATTTTCCTTCAGCATACTTAGGAATGAAACTCATCTGCATTATTCCTGACTTACTGGCTCATTTGTAGTCTGATAGTGTTTCTACTGGTTATTAATCACAGGGATTAAAGTAGAAGAGCAATGTTCTGTTCATTATAATTTTGCTGAAGTCCGAATACTGCTGAATTGACGATTCTTTTAAATTAAACTGAAATGAATCTGGATTGGGATTTGAATGTTTTTCCTTGTGTAGCCCTGTGTCCTATGTCAGTGTTCAGTCTCAAACTAATTACATCTGATCTTTGCTATTGGGAATTTCTTAGTTCCTTTCCATTGTTTAAAAATGATTTTAATTTAATATGCTAATAATCAGTGGGCGGCATGTTGGCATAATGGATAGCACATCTGTCTGACAGCAAGAAGGTCCTGAGTTTGATTCCCGTGCTCAGGCATTTCTGTGTGGAGTGTGCATGTTCTCCCCATGCTTGGGTGG
>JBCNYH010000021.1:17485848-17499674 GCA_039654325.1 Tandanus tandanus
GCTGAGTGCAGATGGGCCTGGACTTAAAGATAAAGAAATATGTAGTGTATGTACAGTAGTTTAATGATGGATGAAATTATTGCTATTTATCACTGGAGGACACTGCATGAATGTACTGAGCTTCTATTCTGCTCCTGCTCACAGACAGCAGAAAGCAGCTGAGAAGTGAGAATATGTGAGCTTACAGGGTTGGACAGGAAAGTTTGCCATGCAAACACATAATTTTAGCTGACAAACATTAACAAGAAAATATCTGTGCCTGCTTCCTCACAGATAAACAGAAGTCATGGCTGTTCAATTAAGGAGGCGTTCACTAAGACAATAAACTGTCATCAATGAAAATCACAGACAGACACACACTGCCACTGTACTAACAATGATAAAACAAATACTAATCAGTACAATCACAATCAACCATGAACTTTTTTTTCATGCAAAGCTGTTAACATTTTGTTTCCACGGAACACCTGAGGGCATCATGGTATGAGCAAAAAGGCTGATACCCACCCATGGCCGACAACATAACCCAGATAAACCGAATTTGCTCTTAGCCAGGTTGATAGTTGGATTAGCCCCTAAGATAATCTAAGGAAAACCTCTATCAGATGAGATAGGTGGGCATTCCATGTGTCGCTGTAGATAATGATGTCACCTATGTACACCCCAACACCGTCAAGGCCTGCTAGACACTAGTTCATCATTTTCTGGAATGTGACTGGTGAGTTGTTCATACCGAAGGGCATTACTTTATATTGGTATAAAAACAGTTTTTTGTAACTGTTTTAGTACACTGGTGACCTGTTCATTGTGTAACCCTGCGTCTCACCCAACATCAGCTGGTATCAACTCCAGCTTCCCCAGTAAAGTGGTTACAGTGGTGCCTGAAAGTTTGTGAACCCTTCCGAATTTTATAGAATGAATGTTAGAAATAGAATGTTTTGATTTGAATGAGCAGCTTTATGTTATGGAAAACATTGAATTCCAGCATAAGAACCTTATCCCATCTGTGAAACATGGTGGAAGTAGTATCATGGTTTGGGCCTGTTTTTCTGCATTTGAGCCAGGATGGTTTGTTATCATTGATGAAACAATGAATTCTGAATTATTCCAGCAAATACTAAAGGAAAATGTCAGGACATCTTTCCATGAACTAAATCTCAAGAGAAAGTGGGTCATGCAGCAAGACAATGATCCTAAGCATACAAGTCGTTCTCCCAAAGAATGGTTCAAGAAGAATATAGTTAATGTTTTGGAATGGCCAAGTCAAAGTCCGTTAATCCAATTGAGATGTTGTGGAAGGACCTGAAGCGAGCAGTTTATACGAGGAAACTCACGAACATCCCAGAGTTGAAGCTGTTCTGTACGGAGAAATGGGCTAAAATTCCTCCAAGCTGATGTGCAGGACTGATCAACAGTTTCCAAAAACGTTCAGTTGCAGTTATTGCTGAAAAAGGGGGTCACACCAGATACTGAAATCAAAGGTTCATATACTTTTGCCATTCACAGATATGTAATATTGGAACGTTTTCGTTAATAAATAAATGACCAAGTGCAATATTTTTGTCTCATTTATTTAACTGGGGCATGGTGGTGCAGTGGTTAGCACGTTTGCCTCACAGTGAGAAGGCCTGGGTTTGATTCCCAGGCTTGGGCATTTCGGTGTGGAGTTTGCATGTTCTCCTCATGCTTGCGTGGGTTTCCTCTGGGTACTCCGGTTTCCTCCCACAGTCCAAAAAACATTTACAATAGGCTTATTGGCTGTTCCAAATCACCCATAGGTGTGAGTGTGTGTGTGAATTGTTGTATGTGTTTTGGCCCTTAAGCGGCTTAGATAATGAATGAATGAATATTTAACTGGGTTCTCTTTATCTAGTTTTAGGACTTGTGTTAAAATCTTATGATGTTTTAGGTCATATTTATGAAGAAATACATACAATTCTGAAGGATTCACAAACTTTCAAGCAGCATCATCAAGCATTTCATCAATTAAAAATGAGGAGTGTACAAATCTGTATCATTCACTTCTTAATTTTACTGTTCATTTACTTTCATTTACTGTTTTTCCTCATTTTGCTTATGTGTCTGGATAAGGGAACAGTGGGCACAAATGTTATTTATATTCGGGTGACTATGTTACAGCTAAGAGTGCCATGGAATGTGACAAGATCTGAGGGGGAGCAACAGCCATCCTCATCAAGCAGTCCTGGTTTACTGACTGTAAGGTTATTTCCAAATCCTGTTTTAGGATGTAGAATACTTAACCTTTATGTGCAGGCTTTTTTTATTAACCTAGAGAGCTGCAGTGCATCATCCTGTGTTGTGTATATCCTGTCCTCTGCCAAAGAGGAGGCTGCACTGAAAGAACTACACAACATGATCAGTGAGCATAAAAACACAGACCCTGATGCTACTTTCATTATCCATGGTGACTATAATCACTGAAACCACCATAAAGTTATAGCAGAATTGTACCAGTTCATGACCAGAGGAAATAAAACACTGGACCATTGCTACAGTAACATTATCAACACATACTTAACTGAATCAAAATCCCTCTTTGGAAAATCTGAACACTTGGAAATTCCACTAAAGGGGGCAGCCATAACCTAATGATTAGAGAAGCAGCTTTGGGACCAAAATTTCGCTGGTTTGATTCCCGAACCAGCAGGAAAAATGCGTGATGGTGGGGGAGTGAGCTGCATCTTCCCTTCCTCCACCTTCATGGCTGAAGTGACCTTGAGCAAGGCATCTATGCCCAACTGCTCTTCAGGCACCCCAATGTGTGTGGCAGCCCACTGCTTCGAGTGTGTGTGTTTGCTCCCCATTTATGTGTGTGTGCTCACTTTGGATGGGTTAAATGCAGAGGCAATAATTTCTCTTGCGGGATTAAATTTAAGCCTGCATACAACAAAAGCTGAAGCCTAACCCAGTCACAGTTTGAGCTATTAACACCTGTGTGCCATGATTGTGATCGAGCACGTTCTGCAGGCAGAGAGAGGTCAGGTGAAGCCAGCAGGTGAGTGAGTGAGTGCACCTGTGGCTAATCATTCACTCACTCATTTGCTGAACTGCTTGATCCTACCAGGGTCACAGGGAAGATGGTGCTTTTCTCAGCTGACACTGAAGAACAAATCTAATTAGTAGGACTATTTTTATATAGGGCAGGACTGTACGATGTAACTGTGAGTATTCAAGAGAGTACATATCAGGCGTTGTTGGATGCAGGTTCCAATCAAATCTCAATCCATCAAAACCTGATTCAATATAGGACTTGGGAAGGAGCATATTTGGTGAAGGTGAGGTGCGTTCATGGGGATGTTCACAAATATCCATGGTGCCTGTCAGTCTTAAATTCAGGGGCCAAAAGCATAGCATCGAGGTGGTGGTTAGTCCTCGCCTCTCCCATCCACTAATTTTGAGTACAAACTGGCCACGGTTTTGAGTATTATTGAAGTGGAGCTCAGTGGATGGGTTTTGCATGCTTAAACTGAGAGCCTCTAGTGCAGTGTTTGCTGGGGAGTCAGTCACACATCCATCTATGTCAGCTCTGTGTCATAACGATGCCCACAAGACCACCTTTCATCATCCCAGAAGACACCAGTTGCTCAATTACAGGGGGAATTTGCGGATGTGTTCTTGTCTCCACTGGGTCATACGAACCTCATAGAATATCACATTGAGACACCTCCCTGCGTGGTTGTATGCAGCTGCCCATATTGACTTCCCGAACACAAGAGAAATGTGGTTCGAGAGGAACTCAAGGCCATGCTCAGTATGGGGATAATCAAGGAGTCACACAGTGACTGGAGCAGACCATTGGTCTACAGAAAAGTTAATGCAGTGTCTAAATTTGATGGATATCTTATGCACTGCTTTGATGAACTGTGCAATTAGTTAGGCATGGCTCGTTTTTATTTTATACTAGATTTAACAAAGGAATATTGTCAAATTCCCTTGACTGCCATATCGCGAGAGAAAATGGCCTTTATCACACCATTTGGATTACACTAATTTGGGACCAGCAAGCACCCTTTGCAGGCAGATGCAGAGCTTGAAAGCAGCCAGCAGGTGAGTGAGTGAATGCACCTGTGTCTAATTAGTAAAGCTATTCATGTATGTTCAGTGTGTTTGGTTCATGGAGAGAGGAGCTGAGGACTGGAGAGAGAGAGACCTGGGAGCTTGATATCTGTGTCTGCCTGTGTGTGTGTGTGTGTGTGTGTGCATGTGTGTGTGTGTGTGTGTGTGTGTGTGTGTAGAGTGTTACTCTACTTAGTGCTGAGTAAAGAAGGTTCTGAAATGGGCAGGGGTTATTTTTGAAAAGTGAATAAAAAAGTGAATAAACAGAGTTAACTGCCCATCTGTCCTCCAGTCTCTTGTGTTCTGAACTATGGAATTTTACAACCTGGACAGACAGTGCACTGGCTAACCTGCAGGACTGCCTAGAGGCCACAGACATGAACATTTTCAAAGAGGCTACAACCAACACCCAGGAATATACAGAAACTGTAAGTGACTTCAGCTGGTGCACATCCATCTGTGACCTCTCTGGAACAGTTTGTTGTTTTCCAAACTAAAAACCCTGGTTTAATATAGATATACACCAGAAAATCAGGAAGAGGTGCAAATATTTTAATTCAGGTAATTGAGAGTACAAGCGGACCCGGTACGAGCTACAGAAGTCCATCAGAGCTGCAAAAAGTAAATACTCCTAAAAACTTGAGGGCCCCTAACTATCAAAATACATACAAAGTATTTGGGAGGACACCACTCTTCCAGACAGCCTCAACACCTTAATGCCAAACCAGGTTTGACAGGCTGAACACTAAAACCCCCTCAAAAGCTCTTGATCCCCCACAAGGAGGTGAGACCAGATGGTGTACCTCCCGAAGTTCTGAAGGCCTGTGATGAACAACTAATGGGTGTTTATGCAGACATCTTTAACCTGTCTCTAACCCAAGAAATAGTCCCATGTATTTTGAAATCCTGTTATCCAACAGATCAGTGGATGATGCAGTGGCTATAGCTGTCCACTGCACACAACAACACCTTTACAGCAGGTAAATGTCAGGATGCTCTTCCTGGATTACAGTTCTGTGTTAAATACCATCTGGCCAGGCATGCTGACTCAGAAGCTGACAGCCCTTGGCATCCTGATTAGCACCTGTAACTGGATTCCAGACTATCTCTACTGAAAGACCACAGGAGAGGTACTGAGGTACCACAGGTGAGGCTGGGTCTCCCGTGGGCTTGCGGTAGGCACAGGATTACCACAGTTGCTGCCTTAGCCCCAAACTCTTCACCCTGTATACCCATGACTGTTTTTCCACCCAGGACAACATCATCATTAAATATGTGGATGACACTACAATGGGTCTCATTAAGGGTGGGGATGAGTTAGGTTACTGGAGCCTGGTCAACACTATTCTTGCTTATGAAGAGGAGAATGACCACATCCTCAACATAAGCAGGACAAAGGAATTAACAGTATATCCTCCTGAGACCGAAAAATTAATGTTGTGTGCCTTCTCATTTCTTCACACTGCTTCTGTCTCTCACCACCCAATAACTATTGAACTTGATCAATGTCTTCAAACAAGAAGAAGTTTGGAAAAAAGAGTAATACCCAATGGCTCTCATATAAGGATCTTACAAGGACATACACACAATATTGGGAAAAAATATGACATTGGAGTCTCAAGAGGATATCCCCCGCAGCCTCTCATCCTCAAAGGGACTGAGGTGGAGAGAGCTGCCAGACAGTTTAAGTTAAGTTTCTCAGCCTTCAGATAACATCTGACCTGAACTGGTCTCTGAACACTGCTGCAATAGTGAAAAAGGCTCAGCAATGGCTGTATTATATTAGACTGCTTAGGAAAGGCAAGCTGAGCTGTCGCCCACTCTCCATGGCCTACGGAGGAAGAGAGCATCCTCACTACTGGCATCACTGTCTGGTATGGAAACACAACACAGGCAGAGCAAAAAGCACTTCAAAGAGTCATAAAGACTGCAGAGAGGATTTTTGGGACTCAGCAATCAATCTTTCTGCATGTGACAGGGCTGGGTCTCTCCTGCTATGTCTTCCAACCTGAATGCTTCATAAATGGCTTTCAGCTGTGGTTGCTTCCTTCTATAATGATAGAGATGTGGTTATAAAAATCCCATATTAATGCATACAAGACTTATAAGGAAGCAAAGCAAATTAATTTACAGAAAATAAAAACAGCAACATAATCCAGGTTTATTGCCATACTGTTATTAAATTAAGTACACTGTTTTTTTAGGTAAGAGGCAGCAGTTAGCTCCTACAGCTCTAATTACTGAGTAATTACATCCCAGAGATGCAACATGCTGGCCATAGATCGTTTATCTCATGCACAATGATCGGGGACTTAACCTCCTTTAAACAGCAATAAAGGTAAACATTTATCTGAAGCTTGTCATTACATGTAACTTATGACACAATATCATACACTTCTACATTGTAGACGGGGTTATAAATTGTGACGTGTTACTGTTGAAAAAGGTTTATATATGCAAGGCACTATCAAGTTTAAATCACTTAATATACACCGATCGGCATTAAAATTGACAGTCCCATAATCAGTCCCATACACACTGAGCTGCAATACACTGTATGACTGAATGATGAACCGATTTAGTGGGTTGTGGTACAGTAGCTCTTCTGTGGGATCAGAGCTGATGTACTAGCCTTTACTTCCCACACGCATTAATGAGCCTTGGGCTCCCATGACACTCTTTCAGTTCACTGGTTGTCCTTCCATGTACACCTTTGGTAAGTATTTACCCCTGCATACCAGGAACACCCCATAAGACCTGCAATTTTAAAGAGGAATAGATCTAGTCTTTTAGCATCATAATGTGCTTCTTGTCAAACTGACTCAGATACTTACACTTGCTCATTTTTACAGCCTTCAACACATCAACTTCTAGAACTTACTGTTCACTTTCTGAATAATGCATCCCACTCCTTGGCAGGTACCCCCATAACCAGATAATCAATGTTATTCACTTCACCTGGCAGTGATCATAATGTCTTTAATATTATGTCTGATCAGTGTGTATGTATGTATTTGTTCATGTATATACCATCTACTTGCAGAGAAACGTGTTGATTAGAAGTAATATTAATCTTATTTGACAGCCATGTAATTTCTCTGTAACTGCACCATCGGATCAGCTGGATATTCTTTTTTATTCTCATGTATATTTTTACTGTCAAATACTTGAAACATCTCTGAGCCCAGTAATTTACAGCTAATTGTTATTTATATTGTACATTTTAGTTCATTTACACAAACCTTTGCACAATATTTTACTTAAAAACAGATGCATGAGGCCAAGAGTTCACGTACAACATTTTCAAACTCACTCTTTAAACATGCTATTGGTTCTTTCTACTTCTAATATAGCATATAATAATTATACTTGTTATATTCCAGAGTACCCACCCTTTTTGTATGCTAGAGTGCTTTGGTATGCTAGAGTGCTTCCCCCAGGGACTACCTCGTTGTCCTGGAAGACTTCAACACCCATGTGGGCAACAACAGTGTGACCTGAAAGGGTGTTTTTTAGCCTGGAAAGCGTTGGTTGGCATTGAAAAGGTTCTGGACCACCATCCGACAACTCAGGAGAGGGGAGCAATACTTCACAAACATTGTTTACAGTGGAAGTGGGAAACTGCTCACCTCAACTCGGTATGTTGTCAGGAGATGGAAGGAATACATCAAAGATTTCCTCAATCCCCCAACATGCCCTCCATGGAGGAAGAAGACCCTGGGGATTCAGGAGGGGGTCTGCCCATTACTGGAGCTGAGGTCGCTGAGGTAGTCAAAAAGCTTCTTGATGGCCAGGCTCCAGATGTGGACAAGATGAAAATCAGCACTTGCAAGTCCGAGGCCATGGTTCTCAGCTGGGAAAGGGTGGAATGCACCCTACAGGTCTGGAATGAGCTCATGCCCCAAGTCGAGGAGTTCACTTATCTCGGGGTCCTGTTCACGAGTGAAGGAAGGATGGTGCAGGAGATCAACAGGTGGATTGTTGCAGCCTCTGCTGTAAAGCAGAACTTGTAACAGACCATTGTGGTGAACAGGAAGTCGATCTACATTGTTTCCCTCACCTATGGTCATGAGCTTTGGGTAGTGACAAAAAGAAAAAGATCGCAGATACAAGAGGCTGAAATGAGCTTGTACAAATGGGGCTTGTCCTTAGAGATAGGGGGAGAAGTTCGGTCATTAGGGAGGAGCTAGGAGTAAAACCGCTACTCCTCCGTGTTGAGAGGAGCCAGTTGAGGCAGCTAAGGCATCTGATTAGAATGCCTCCTGAATGCCTCCCTGGCATGGTGTTTCAGGCATGTCCAAACTGGAAAGAAACCCCAGTGTTGACCCAGAACATGCTGTAGGGACTAAGTCTCTCAGCTGGTCTGGGATGCCTCAGTGTCCCCCCGGAAGAGCTGGAGGAAGTGGCAGGGGAGAGGGACCTCATAGCTTAGGCTGCTGCCCCCGAGACCTGACCGATCAAGCAGAAGAAGATGAGATGAGATGAGATACATATATAAGCATGTGCATTCTCTCGCACCTCCCTGGTTGGTAGTGGTTGCCACTTGATGGGTGAGAACTACAACTAAATTAGTGGACAAAATTGGGGAACCACACCACCACCACCACCACATTACAACCAGCCCCCCCCCTCCCAAAAAAACAAAAAGCTGAAGAGATAAACACCTCAACCCCACTGTGAAGCATGGTGGTGGTGGCATCATGTTGACGAATAGAGACTGGTTAGGGTTGAGGGTGACATGGAACCAAATACTGAGCCATTCCAGAGTCCCTGAACCAGCCTGTGATGGCACTGAGGAGGAGCTTCAGTGATTCATGCTGCCTGAGATCCACTGTAGTGCCAGACTTCAACTTGCCAGTCAAACTCAGAATTTGTAGCAAGATTTCTCATTAGCATAGCATTATTAACACATTATATACTTCATTTATTTTATTTTTGACAGTGTTAGGAAACACACTGAGGATGATTTACAGATGTATTTATGAGGATAATAAACTCAACACAAGGAACACAGACTGTATCTCCACCCAGCTGTCCATGATTTCCAATTTCCAGTGTGTGTATCTGAATTTAAGATTACTATTTCCGTAATCAACATACCCATGCAGCAGAATGTTTATTGCTACCCATTCACTTTGGATTCATTGAACATGATGGATGTTGTTAGGATATTGCAGAGCTTTGAAACTAAGCAGCATTCAAAGTAATAAACAAGATATGCAAATAGACTGATAATGCTTTTGTGATTGGTTTGAGTTCGGCCATTTAAGGTAACAGTTCAGTTATCATCAGTCACCTTACGTAATGAGGTTTTGTTGTTGTTGTTGTTGTTGTTATTGTTTTTATAGCATCTGACACTAATTGAAAATGAGGCAAATAGAAAAACACAATCTGTCACTTTAAGTTGTTATTCTTCCAAGCAAAGCACACTTGGGACAGGGCAGTGGCAGTTGCACAAAGTTTACATAGGAATGACTCAGAAGAATCTGATTAATCTTAGTGCTCGTATAACATCAGCTCTGACAGCAGTGCAAAGTAAATCTGCATTCTATTAACACATGCTTTCTAATATTTTATCAATCTTACACCATTGTTGATTATTTAAGAGCACAGAATACACTGGCTTATTAACTTAAGTATACAGTAACATATCTTATCAATAAGTAAATAAGCCAGTGTATTCTGTGCTCTTAAATAATCAACATATATATATGTATATATATATATATATATATTATATATATATATAAACTAGCCTTGCTCTGAGGTTTCATAAAGGTATGTATAGAGGGGGCACTGTCAGATGACAGGAGTGAATTGTGAGGAGGAGAAGGTGGGTTGTTATGAATGAATAAGTACACCTGAGTGTGATAAAGTGTCACATGAATTTAGATGTGTGTGTTTCTCATGAACCGGAAGAACATTTAACAGAAGTTCCATGTGTGTATTTCATGTTTATTTTCTATTGTTTATTGGGTCATTCCATGACAAAATCAACCAGGGATCCCCAGGTCACTATCTCAGGAAAAAAATGGAATAAATTCATAGAATGTGGCATATACATCATTCTATTGTCAACACAGGCCTTAAATGCATTGTACTAGCCTGAATTTTCCTCAAAATGGAGCTATCTGCTTTCCTTGTTTTCTTATAAAGCTCCAAAAACTCCAAAAGACAATTTTTCGAAAATGTGTAATAACTGAAACCTTGCTGCAGGATAACGACTCAAAACTAAGTGCTGAAATATTTTTATGATCAATCCTGATTCATTTTAACATGTCTATACAGTGAAAAATATCACATCCATTACATCTTTAGCAACAATGAGCCGTCAAAATAATAGTTTTTCTTTTCTTTTCTTTTTTTTTTTTCAAAAATGAGCAATTTTCACACTACAAAAACCACATGTTGACAACTGATTATTATATCAATTGAAATTTTTACCACTGATTCATGTCTAGTATCAGACTGGTTCTATTTTTAAAGTCACCATAAATATCAGTCAATCTCACGGCAAATCATATACATGAATTTTCGAGGTAAAAACTTATAAAGATCTCTGTCGGACCAAAAAAAAAAGTTTGAGAACTTGAGAGCTTTACTGACACACTGGTAAATTATCAAAGTTAGGTTATGCACATGTTGAGTATTATAATTGGTACAAGGAAAATCCACCAAAACCAATACAAAATGCATGAAATAAAAGTGTTACAAATTAACATTTATTTTCTTCAAATACCTAAAGATATGACAGCATACATTTTTACAATAAGATGTCTTCACTAATTTTTCTTTCTTTTTTTTAAATTTATGTATTTATTTATTTTTTTAGATTTATTCACTGTTTCAATAACTGTGGGAGCAGGGACAAAACCTTACTCTGGTCATTGGCACTCAAAGTATAGTGACGGGCACCTGTACCTTGGATATTTGGTACATCAACTATGCAAATAATATTTTGTAGTGGTACCCAACATTCATCCTTCTTTGACACTGGAGGCCAAGTAAGGACATTGTTCCTTGATCGCTTCATAAAATTGACCAGCGAATCATGATGCTCATTTGAGCAATTTTTAATGTTGCCTACATACCATTTCAAATCATAAATGCATGCAATGCACCTGCCAGGTTGACAGTCATTCCATTTGTTGTCAGTATCATTGCTCAGGATGATTCTAGAACTCCAGATCCACCTCAATTTTCAAAAAGCAACTTATTTTAATATAACAGCTTATTCTGCATAATATGTAAGTGACTTTGCTAAACATAACTTATGTCTTGGGTCTATCAACTTTAATTTTACAGTTCAATAAATATGTGACTTGCTGATAGATTAACCAGCATTCATGATCATTTTAAAAATAGAACCAGTCTGATAATAGTCATAATGAAAAACAGTATTATTTTGATTGTTGCTCATTGTTGCTAAAGTTTTATGGATGTAATGTTTTTATTTGTATGGACATGTTAAAATTAATCAGCATTGATAATAACAAAAGATTTTAGCACTCAGTCTTGAGTCTTTTTCCTGCAGCTGGGCTCAGAACTTATTGCACATGTTCCAAAAATTGGCTTCGGACAATTTTTGTAGCTTTATAACCAAGTAAGGAAAGCGGATAAGTCCATTTTGAACTTAGAAATGAAAGATTCAGAAAAAATTGGGCTAGTACAAGGCATTTAAGGCCTGTGTTGACAATAGAATGCTGTATATGCTGCCTTAAACTCGGGCAAAAAGAGATTTTGCAAAAAATAAAAAAATTACAGTAAAATATAAATGGTCATATCTCACCAACTATTATACAGAATGACCTAAAATTTGTCACATGTGCATTGCTGTTAGTACTACATCCCTGATTTTATTTTATTTTTTTCTGAGACGGTGTAGTTTATTATGGTTGATTTGCCATGGAATGACCCTATTGGCGTAATGCTGTCCAGACACACAGTGCTGATCTTGTAGAATTTTCGCTGAAGGAACTGTAGCGGGGGACCACATAAGCCGTACACTCTATAGAGCTGGGCTTTATGGAAGAGTGGCCAGAAAAAAGCCATTAGTTAATGTTAAAAATAAGAAGGCACATTTTGAGTTTGCCAAAAGGCATGTGGGAAACTCCCCTAATGTATGGAGGAAGGTGCTCTGGTCAGATGAGACTAAAATTGAACTTTTTGGCCACCAAGGAAAATGCAGTGTCTGGTAACTTTATCTCAGTTACTGCAGACTCCTTCCATAAATGGTAAATAAGCAAGTGCTTACAGAAGACTACACCATATAATTTATAGACTGCACAGATTATTTTAATACAGTTCAGTGTAATGTTCTCTGCATACAAGAGGACTCAATAAGAGAATTACTTAGTTTTTATTGTTTCCCCCCAACAGTTTGCTGCAGCACTAAGCTGTGTCAAGCAAATAGTGGTACAGGCCTCATGAGTGATACTTTTCATTCTTGCTCATTTTCTGACCAGTGATTTGTTGTTAGCTCCATTAAAAGCTTATTATTTTATTCAATTGGGGTTTGGCCCATTTATTTTGCCCATTAGTGTATTATGCCTCCACCCACCATGGTGCTACCGGAGCATTATGTTTGTCTGTTGTCTGTGCATCTGTGTGTGCGTGTGTAAGTGTGTCCATCCATCTGAACTTCCTTGTGGGATCTCTATCTTTTTTGAATCCCTCAATGGATTTTGACCAAACTTTCACCAATTACTCACTACTAAAGCCCCAATAACTCGTACAGGTTTTGAGGTCAAAGGTCATGGTTACATGAAGTGTAACCATGATTACATCACACTTGTGAACTAGTTTTAAGAACAAAGATCAGGGTGACAGTTCAAGCACACATTAAAAATTTTACAGCAGAGGCACACCAATCGATGCATTATGTTGAGTATTTCTGCATTCATGTACTTTTGACAGTCGTCTGTTGTTATTACAGCAGAGGACACAAACCTATCCACAGAGAGATAAACAGCTTTGTAAATTGCTTTTCATCATATCATATTTCAGAATGATTTCTCTGTCTGTGGATATTTTTGTATCCTTCATCAGCACTTCTCCACGTCCTCCATAATATTATGCTGCGACTGCAGCAGACAGCATTCTATGAATGTCCCATGAGTTTGCAGTAAATGTTCTGGGCTCAGATGATTTGTGCATGACTAAACAGGCTGGGGGTTGTAGAAAACAAAATGGAATGGTCTTTTTCCTGAATAAATTGTTTGATGGTGCTGTTAATACAGATGCTATTTTTCCCATGAGGCCTTTTAGATTCGTATGCTTTAAAATATTCAAATGATGAGAAGACATTGGAGGATTCCACACTGAAGGTAGTGGATGGAGGAAAATTCACAGCTGATCTGCGACATTTCCCTCTCTTGATTTGCGTCTAAATTGTTTTTGCAAATGGCTAATTAAATGAAAACAATAATTTATAGATTTCCACATTACAATCCTTTTAGTGATAAGGAATATAAGGTCACATAATTCAGCAGGAACAATGTGGGTTCTGGCAAAGTGGAACAGCTGTTTACACTTGTGAAGAATCATGGGAGTACGCTAATCCAGTCAATGGTCTGCCATGGGTATTTTGGTCTCCAGCCAGGTTTTGATGAGGTGTCCAGTATGTGGACTAGAAATAATATATGTATTAATGTATGTACATTTAATCATTTCAATGTAATTAATTCTTCCCTTAGCACTGGTTATGTACCTAAATCCTTTAAACTGGCAGTTATCAAACCTCTGATTAA
>JBCNYH010000021.1:17504116-17518375 GCA_039654325.1 Tandanus tandanus
CTCTCTCTCTCTCTCTCTCTCTCTCTCTTTCTTTCTTTCTCTCTCTCTCTCTCTCTCTCTCTCTCTCTCTCTCTCTCCTTTTCTTTCCCTTTCTCTCCTTTTTTCTGCTGAAACCATATTAATAAAACTGCTTCTCTGTCTCATTAGATCATGGTGATCCACCCTGTTCAGTGCCAGAGCTGCCTGCCTATTTATCACATCAGTGCGCTGTCACAGATGAAGAATTTCCTAGACCAGGGGACGGAGTCTCACCTAGCCCTGGGTGCTAACTGGTGTAGATTTGAAGCGGTGCTGGATGCTGGCTGTTCTGGGGCTTCAGGCTTAGGAAAATGGATGAGATGCAGGAGAGCAGTCTGAGAGAGACAGAGCGTGGGATGAACAATGGTGGGAAAAGCTACGAGGCATTTATGAGTGTGATTTCAAAAGGCTGCATGCAACTGTGATAACTGCAATTAGAGTAACATTTTGCACAAAAACATTCTGAAAATGTTTAACATTCACAAAAGCTATTACAGGAACGTCTGTTCTCAGAGAGCTGAAAAACACTTTTTTTAGACATTAAACTCTGTACAGTTTAGGAAGTTTACGAAGTGTTACAGTTCTCAGAGTGTGCACTTTGTTTAGTGTTACAATAATCAATTCTAAACATAAGATAGGCTGTGCTCCTTTCCTTCAGTCCTTGGGTGTATAAGGTTTTTTCTTAATAAATTAAAGATGTAGAGCATAGGAGAAGTTTAAAAGCTCAATTAGAGAGGGAAACACTCAGTGTGGTTCTGTGCTAGGAAAATAATCAGCAAGGATGGTTCGAGAAAAACTATGTAGTTCAATATGATATAAAAATTGGTGATTGTTGCAAAGTTGCTGAAGAATAAGAGGAATAATAAATTTAAAAAAATGGAGATATGAAAGTAACTTTACTTTGTGTCAGGTCATATCAAATCATCCATCATGGATTATTGTCCCTAAATTTCACACCACATTGTGTTTATTCATACTCTCGAGGGTTTTTTAAGTCAGCAAAACACAGTTATGAAGGGTCTGTGCTTCCAGTGAGTAATGGTGAAGCTGGGGTTTCCCCCCTTCACAATAGCCTTTCCAAAAAAACATGGCAAAGGCTATCCAAGACTTTTGAAGTGTTGCCACGGTGGTTTGCTTTCACCAATATCATGTCATGTGATTTAAATGCAAAAATGTCTTTCCTTTTTAATTTTGTGAAATCTTACATTAACAAAAGTTGGATCTGTGAAATCACACCATTTATTTATTTATTTTCTGAACCACTTCACCTTTCTAGGGTTGAGTTGAGGCTAGAGCCTATCATAGCTGTCTCTGGGCAAAGCCGGGGTACACCTTGAACAGCCCCATTGCAGGGCCAACTTACACTCAACAGTCAGGTAGCCTAATGTACATGTCTGTGGGAGAAAACTGGAATATCCAGAGGAAAGCCACACAAGAGAGAGCAATTAGACTCCACAAAGAAACACCCTTGCTGAGCTTGGGACTCAAAACCTGGACCTTCTTGCTTTGAGACAAACATGTTAACCACACCACTGTACTTTCAAAATCACATCATGCTTCGGGGGAGAGGTGAGTTTACATCCTGAACAGGTCACCATTTTCTAAAAAAAAAATAAGTAAGTTAATGTGATTGCCGGGAATCAAAAGACACTATTATTCATTTATTAATTTTATTCAAGGGGCAGTGGTGGCCTGGTGGTAGGGTGCTGGATTACTGGTCCCAAGGTCAGGGGTTCAAACCTCACTATCAGTGGGTTGTCACTGCTGCTAACCCGCCAGTGCAGCTAACTGGGTTATCAAATGCCATCCATGTCCACTGTACTCTCAGCTGACCCGGGTCGAGGGCAGGGTGCACCCTGGACAGCTCGCCAGGCCATCACATGGCAACACTATTATTAATAAAATATAATATTTATTTATTCTCCATGTAGAAACTACAATTATTAACTTCTTTGACTGGTCACTTAAAAACTCTCAAGTCAAATGCAAATCACTGGCAGCTCTGGATCACCTTCCCAAGAGGTTTCACTCCACTTCACACCTTTATTCAGGTGACCAAACGACCCCATATGCAGACCAGGTAAACAACCCTAGTGGACAAAGGACCCCAACGAGCGATGGAATGGATGGGAGGGACAGTGATTTGCATTTGACTTGAGAGTTTTTGCTCAGCCTATATAAGTCTGGAACTTTCCACCAGAATTTCTAACTGATGAAGCTTTTTGGATTAAAAACGAAACATCTTCAAAAACCACAAAAGAAGTCCAGTTGCCTCGACTCAAGCTTTTTAGGATTAAAGGGAATACGTTTATTTCAAACCTCAGTAACTCAAAAAATGAATTCTTATGAATAATCATGACTTTCATAATGCACTTTTTCTGAAATAAATAACAAGTGAAATATCAGAAAAGTTGGATTAGGTTTGGAGGAGGTTTGTGAAATTTATTTTACAAATCTTTCATTCTTTCATTCGCCAAACTGCTTAATCCTACTAGGGTCATTAGGGTCATGCTTAATCACTAGGGGTTGTTGGGGGCTGGAGCCCATCTCAGCCGACTCTGGGCAAAGGCGGGGTACACCCTGAACAGCTCAGCAGTTCACTGTAGAGCCAACACACACACAAGCATTCACAATTACACCTAGGTCTAATTATAATAAAATTGGTGTCCTTGGGGTAATTCAGTTTCCTCCCACATTCCAAAGACATATACATCGGTCTTATTGACTGCTCCAAATTGCCCCTAGGTTTGAGTCCGAATGGTTGTATGTGTGTTGGCCCTGCAATGGTCTGGCGAGCTGTTCAGGATGTAACCCCCCTTCGCCCAGTGTTTGGCTATGATAGGCTCCAACCTCCAAACAACCATAATAAGATTAAGCAGATCGGCAATTGAGTTACAGTGATTAGAATAAAGTTAGAGTAATTAATTACTCTAACTTAGTAAATGGTTAATTTACTAAAATAGTTAGTAAATGGAGAGTATAACGGTGTGTGAGAGTAGTCTAACAACACTCACAGCACAAAACTTCTTTATGGTTTTTCTCCCACAGCTTCTTCACACATTGCGACAACAGTAAACACGTTGTATGTTTTTTCCACATAATGGTTTGAGAGAACATTAGCAGAGCTGTAATGTACTTGGTGTTTTTGTTCTCATGCACAAATCCACAGTGAGATTTGTCTTTAGTATAGACCACAAGACTGAAGTCCAGGTGTTAGTGATAGATCCAGGTGATACTTCAATTCTCACTTCAGGTCTTATTCGGTTCTTTTCATCTGTCTTTTTAATCCGTGAAGTGCTGTGGGTAAAACATATATATTCCACACAGAAACGCCCTCGCTGAGCTCAGGACTCAAACTCAGGACCTTCTTGTTGTGAAGGAAATGTGCTGCACTACATCACCGTGCTGCCACGATTGTAAATTTCTGAAACAGAAAACATCACATCACTGTAAACAGAAACATCACATGTACTTATCTTACTCATCTTCGATATATCAACGATTAACATGGAACACAGGTTTAATTCTTCTCAGTCTCTTGTGTCTCATTTCTTCCCTCCATCTTCTCACTTTCTGCTCACTCGTTGCTCTTTTTTTTCTCTATAATCTCTTGTCTATCTTTCAACTCTGACCTCTTTAATCTCTTGTCTCCTTCACTCATCTCTAGCCTCTCATCTCTTTTCTCTCTTGCATTTCTCTTATCTGTTGTATGTTGTATGTCTTACTTTGCTCTCTCCTCTCAAATGTCTCTCTTAACTCTCATCTCTCTCATGTCCAGGGCCACCCCAGAAGGGTCTTTGTCCCTCTCTTCTTCTCTCTTCTTTGTCTTTCAGTAATGTAATCTACTCCTTTTTGTTCTCAGGAAATCGAGATGATTTATAGACCCCTACAGATTCACTTAAAATGATAGAAAGACTAAGTGTTCGTGCTTATCATTACTGACTTATACAATCACAACCAGCACAATCCCCTTAAATAATGTGTGTGTGTGTGTGTGTGCGAGCGTGCTAGAGAGAGAGAGAGAGAGAGAGAGAGAGACTAAAAACTATTTTTGTCATGTTTTATGTGAATGTTTGTTTTTAACCCTTTTGCATTTGCACATACATTGGAGTGTGTGGTTGAGTGTACAATGGGACCACTCAATTCTGAGAAAAATATCGTGGAATCACCAAACAAAAACACAAACTATTACTTTTCCTCTGGCTTTTACCTCTGGCTTTTATAACAGCTTGAATTCTCTGAGGCATAGCCTCATGCTACTGAACTGAGGCCTCATGGCTAGATAGGGCCGCCTCCACTTCCACAATGGTTGAGGTCTTGGATGCTCCAGCCCCTGCTGGGTCCATGTCTTGGTTCAGTCTTTCTGTCAGGGTAGACCAGGATTTGGACCCGGGTCTCCGGATCAAGAGTCTGTTACTATACTGAGTGTGCTGTGCACAAGATGGAGGACCCAAAAGCAGAGGCAATCACGAAGGTGAAGTTAAAGTTGTTTATTCATAAGGGAGCACACAAAAAATATCCAAGCAGGCTCAACCAAAGTCTTTATCAAACAGGCAGTAAAAAACACAGCCGAAAACAAAGGAGGACACAAAAAAGCAAGCCATAAACCAAAAACCAAGCTCTCAGTTTAACAAAAACACAGAGCAGGGTGAAAACACATCAAGTCTCAAAAAACAGGCTTACAGACAGTTAGACACAGAGCAGATGCACAGAAGACTGAACAAAGACAAGTGTGGAACCAAGGGCTTAAATACAACAGGGCAAACAAGACACTTAATTTTTTCCATTAAGTAGACATTTCTTAGTCTCTCTCGCCATTGGTGAAGGGTGGGTGGTAGGGGTTTAAGCCAAAACACCGTTATCATTTTCCTTTCCACCGGTTGGAGAATATGTAATAGCTGAACTTTACTTTTACCTATATTGACCTCTGGGGTTAATCCTATTATATAATATACTGGATTCAATGGTAACTTAATTTTCAATATGTTTTGAAAAATACGTGTGTTGTCACCAATTGTTTTACAATTTCTTCAGAATAAATTTGTTTTATTTCTGTCATATTTTGATATACCGGAAGGCGTCTTTAAGTATCTCATTTTATTTTCCAATTAAATTCCTTCCATACTGGACTACTGGTGATTTTATGACCCTGTTCACACACCTCCTCCCATTTTTTATCTTCAATAACAACATTCATTTCTACTTCCCACTCTTCATTTATATCTTCATTACTGATTTTTAATTAATACCTTAAAACGCATTTCTTCTCCCTGGCCTTTGGGATCTCCTGAAGGTTTTAACTGTTATGGTTTTAGTATTTCTGTACTTATTTATCTATTGTTTTAATATGTATTTAATAGTTTATTATGTTTTAGTCCTCTTTACAGCACTTTGTTTCGAAATAGTGTTGTTGTTTTTTTTTAAGAGCTTATTAAGTAAAGGTGGATTGGATGGGATTGGATTGGAGGAGGGGTGGGATGCAGCACAGTGAGGTGTGCTGGTGAGGAAAGGGGTGGGATGGTAAAGAGTGAGTTGCGCTGGTGAAAGGAGGAAGGGGATGGGGCAGAGTTGGTGCACTGATGTGGGGAGGGCTGGGATTGCGTAGAGTTGGGTGCACTAGTGTAGGGAGAGGTGGGGTGGGATAGAATGGGGTGCACTGGTGTAGGGAGGGGTTGGATGGGGTAGAGTGGGGTGGTCTGGTGTAGGAACACAGTGCTGCTGCCAAAGTGTACAGTCTTTTCTTTCCTTTTCTTTTGAGATGTTGCTAATTAATTAGGCAATGATCTGGGTGACTCAATTTCAGGGTCATTGTGTGTGTGTGTGTGTGTGTGTGTGTGTGTGTGGGTGTGGGTGTATTTAATTAGAGATGGTTTGATCTGCAAATGGTTGAGTCCATCAGCTAAAGACCAGCTGTTGGATTCACTCTAAATGCTTATATTCAGACTGCAGATATATTAACAACCTGCTGAAGGACAAGTATGAAAGAGAAACTTTATCTATTAAATAAAAAACAACCTTAATAATAGTGAGAGAGAAAAGCTTCAGACAACCAAACTCAGGAAACCAGCAGCAGGATGACATTTGTAAATGATCATGTATACACAGAGTTTTGTGTAAAAAAAAAATGGGGTACATCCTGAACAGCTTGCCAGTCCATCTCAGGGCCAACACACACACAACCATTCACACTCATACATAGGGCAATTAGAAACAGCCAATTAGCCATATGTGCATGTCTTTATACAGTGGGGGGAAACTAGAGAACCCAGAGGAAACCCACACAAGCACAGGGAGAACATGCAAACTCCACACAGAAATGCCTTTGTGAAAACTTGGACTCAAATCCATGACCTTCGTGCTGTGAGGCGGACGTGCTAACCACTGCATCACCATGCCAACTGAGTATAAACAGGTCTCAGGGTGTTTTTCCCTTTCCACCATTGCCACAGTTATGATCTTTAAGAATATATACTATACATACACACTCACTCACTCAACTGCTTAATCCTATTCCTAGGGTCAAGGTGAGGCTGGAGCCTATCACAGCCACCATTGGCAAATGGTGGGGTACACCCTGAAGTGCTCAACTGACCATTGCAGGGCAACACATGCAAACATTCATACTCTCACCTAGGGGCAATTTGGAGCAGATAATTAGCCTAATGTGCATGTCTTTCAACTGTTGGAGGAAACTGGAGTACCCGGAGGAAACCCATGCAAGCACAGTTAGACCATGCACCCTCGCTGAGCCCAGTGCTTGAACCCAGGACCTTCCTGCTGTGAATCAGACATGCTAACTACTATGCTACCGTGCCACCCTGAATTCAAAGTATAAATAATTAAAAAATAGTTCTCTTGGAAATAGCAATTTTTTAAGCTTATTTCTAGCATTGCCTTTGTGCATTTCTTTTTGCGTAAGGAGTCAGTCCAAAAAAACAAGACGTGTAAAACCTCATTTCAAGTAATTTCCCACCATCATGAATGTACATGCTGTAATAAACTGCATCTATTCAATTTGTAATCATTCATTCATTCATGTTCTGAAACGTTTAATGACGGCAGAGTACACCCTGAACAGCTCGCCAGGCCATTGCAGGGCAGAAACACGCTGACGGCAACCCAATGGCCTACTCTTCACAAACGACAGCAATGGTTCCTTTACATCCCTCTCACCACAGACAGTGAGAGACATGGCTGACCTTTGATAACCCAGTTAGCTGCACTGTGGGGACAGCAGTGACTACTCTGTGATTGTGAGGATTGAACCCCCGAACTTCGGATCAGTAAGCCTGCAGCCTACCACCAGGCCACCACTGCCCCTTAATTTGTAATCATCTGTGGAAATGTCCACCATGCTTCTGCCCCAACATCAATTAAACAGAGTAGGGTGCTTATAAACACTGTACCGATGATTGATGGCAGATAAATATTTATAATGTTTACATGAGAGAATAAAAGAGTTAAATGAGAAGAAGAGAAGTGAGCAATTGAATCTCTCAGTAAGCACACACATTCCAAACAATTGTGTTCCAAAAAATTTTAATATTCATGGTAAATCATGGTTATCTTCTACTCTAGCCATGGCATTATTTAACCATTCAGATCAGGTTACAGCTTTTTTTCTTTTCTAAACAGAGCTCGAGGTGATGCCAGCAGTAATTTAAAAGAATGAAGTAAGCAAGCAAGCAAATTACAGTATATTTATTCACTCAGTACAGTTTATTTCTGAGGAACTATCACAAATCTCAAGGTCAAACATTTTGGTATAAATGTATTCCTAGGCCTCCTTTGTCTGTAAAAAAAAAAAAAGGGGGGACAAATTTATTTGGCCAAGAGACTTGCTAGGCTCACTAACCTTGAACAGACTACTGAAAACTTTTTGGTTTTACCACAAAAAAAATTATACTTTTTTACTTTACCTTTTTAATTCACATATATTATAGGCTGTAGAAAAAACAAGTGACTTTATTTAGTACATGATCTTCAAATTCTGGACTTACTGGGTTTTTGCTTAACACTCAGGAGATGATTCCACACTGGTTTTAGTGTGAAGAGAGATCAGGGGAGTGAAGAGACAATGATGAGGCTTGTACTTAAATTCCATAAGGCTGGATAAAAAAAATTCCCGGTTTCCCATCAGCACCCGCACCCCGAAATTGGCACTGCATAATTTCATTTATTTATTTTAAACCACGCTCAAAACCTCAGAAAACACATCAGACAAGGTAAAAATGACACAGAAGGCGATTCTTAGATGCTGTGAATGTGATTCTGAGATTGGTTTGGTTCTGTTCTCGATTTTCTAAAGATTTTTGGAACTGCAAGGCTGCTGTTCTATGGACAGTTGTTCTGAGTTTCAGAGTTTAATACATGTTCCATGTACATGTAAAAGATTGGTCATCTAGGGAGTATTGTACAGCTTCAGTCACTTTACCTACATTTAGCTTCGACAGTCACATCATTTCTCTGGGGGGGAAATAAATACATTTTAAAAAATTATTTAAAAAACGTGTGCCGCATTTTGGTTTTCTAAAAGTTCTGATGAGAAACCGGGAATTAATTTTTTTTTATCCGGCCTAAGGAACTTTTACCTCGGTGATGAAACACAAACTGACGTAGATGAAGCTAAGAGTTTAAAGTGTGAAATTTTTCCAGGTATAAACTGTTTATTTTGACCAATTCCTGTAACTGGAATGAAATCTTTAAATGTAAATATTTAAATACTTAAAATGTTGTCATTTTTTACTTAAAAACACTAAAACTTTACTTATGTTTTTTATCTTTAAAGTACAGTAAATCTTTTAGAACTATAGTAGTGGTTAGAATGTTCACCTCACAGCAAGAAGGTCCTGGGTTTGAGTTCCAGTCTCGGCAAGCAAAGCTTGCATGCTCGTGCAGCCTTCCTCCAGGTACTCTGGTTTTCTCCCACAGTCCAAAGACATGCACATTAGGCTACCTTGCTGTTCCCAATTGCCCCTAGGTGTGAGTGTGAGCATGAATGGTTGTGAACTGGCGAGCTGTTCAGGATGTACCCTGCCTTCGCCCGGAGTCAACTGAGACCCGCGACCCTAATAGAATTAAGTGGTTTGGCTAATTAATCAATTGATCAATCAGTAAATCAAGTAATTAATTTATAAAGTGTAAAATGTCTTCCTTGACCATTAGAACTAAATTCCTAACCCAACACTTACCCTAAGCTATACCTTATTGCCATAATAACCTGAACCCTAAAACCAAACCTTTGTCTTCAAACAGCCTGTAGAAGAAGTGAGGACCAGCCAAAATGTCCTCACTCTGTTGGATAAAGAGCAGCTGTTACCTAAAGCCCCAATCTCACCTGATAATGCCCACGATTTGATCAATTTTTAGGTCTGGAGTGAGCATGAGGGGTCTGCGACCGATATCGTCGACCATATCACTGACTGTCAGTGAGGAATCCACCCATTGTGGACAATCGTCCCATTTTTTTGAAACCTGTTTGCAAATGCTGGATGATTACACACGATAACCTACTAATCGGTGACTGTTGCCAACTCTCCGCAATTATATTGCTGACAATCTGATTCCACTGTGGTCGATCACAGACAGTTAGTTGCAGACAGTCCTTGGACCAATAACTATGGTCACAGATATCGTCAGCTTGGTCCGCAACTATGGTCACTGATTGTAGCCAACAAAGTCTCAGACAGTTTCAGACAATCTGCAACTGTCCGTGACTGTCTGCAACCATGTCTGTGACCATAGTTGGGGATAGTTAGAGATATGGTTGCCAACTACAAAGAAGACAGTCAAAAATGGTTGTAAACCACTGCCAATCATCGCAGATTATTTTTGCAGTCGCCAAAGAATCGCCCAAATGAGATTGGACCTTAAACAACAGAAAAATGAATACCTCTGATAAATCAGTATGTCTGTCTTGCACACATGCATTTTCATGTAATTTTATTTTGTTTGAGCAAGAACCGCAAGTGATGTACATGGAAGAACATCCTTCAAGAAGTGTCTTAAAGATTTATTGTTTTTTGTGCCAATATTCAGTAATATTTTGCAAGTATGCATAGACGTTGTGTTGCTGGATTCTGTTTAAATACGTATACGGATGGCGTATGGTTTTTTGCATTCCTTAAGGACCCTCATCTGCATGATATATGAATTAAACAGATAAGAAGACCCTTCACACACACCTTTGTATTTTGTGGTGTAGTGCAAATTTTGAACCTGGGTCTTTTGATCCATTCCAAAGATTGAAGGTTTCACTTGGATATACAGTCCAACAAGTTGTTGTTACCTGATGCTGTACCAAGGAGATTTTCTGGAAATCCTCTGTTTCTCAACATGAACAAACACAACAAACTCCAATAACTTGTGCCAGGAAAGCAGTTCAGATACGAAAACATTTTAGAGCTGATTAAAAATGTCATTATTTAATCTTTATTGTAATTCTTTTTTTAAAAATGGTAGTTAAGATCAAATAAATCAAATGCGAAGTAGGTTCATATATTTAAAATCACAATATAATAGTATAAATGATAAAATTCCCAAGCTGAACATATAACCAAGCCTATGTACTATTCTATCCAGTCGATATTTTGTAATCTTACAGCATGTCCTGAGTGTCGGTGTCACCACCATAAGCATCTGATTCTGTCAGAACTTTGCTCAATTGTGTTGTATGATTCTGGCAAATATGGTACAAGTTTAGACAGATGTGTTCTGTTTTTTAGTATGTATCAAGTACAAACACACACACACACACACACACACACACACACACACACAAACGTAATACAACGATGTATTTATTTATCAACAGGACTTACTTTCTTTTAAAAAAAAAATACGAGCTATTCCTTTGACACTTGTAAAATTTCATAAGTACATGATCATTTCAGCAGAATAAAACTCTAATTATCTGTATATTCTTTATTTCCCTAAAGAGTTGTAACAGTGAGATGATCATAAAGTCAGTCAGTATTACTGTAATTTCTCTCTCTAATTGTTGAGATAAAACACTCGGCTCTGAGTGGCTGTGTTCCCACTGCTCCGGGTAACGAGCTCCATGTGGAAGCGTAGGTGTACTGGTGCTCTGAGCACGAGCCTTTATACACCTTCTAATCTCAAACAAAACTGTTCACCCACCTGATAGAACTCTGGGACAAAATGCTGAAACAGGACACTGTCTGTGGGATCCCTTGAGTGTTTCAATTCCTTAGCTTTTTAAAACCACCACAGTTATGCTAATTCCAAGGAATCCCAGCTTTGATTCATCTCAGCAACCTAATAATACACCTGATCTCACATTGTCATCCAGACCTCTGAAAAAAAATCTTTGATGCATAATTACACAACTACATCACCACTAACAAGATGTGTGAAGCTGTTCAGGCTGCTTCCTGTCTTGAGTTAAATTCACATCATCGTGCGTAGCACCATGTGATGAGTCACACTAAGATCTCATTCAGTTCCAGATTAAAACTGTTTAATTCCATACCGGACGTGTCTGAGGCACATCAAACTTGAGATTCAGCATCATATGGCTTCAGTGTGTGTTCAATTTAACTAAGCTTACACCCATGTATCTTGCTGGCATCACCCAAAACTGCTTATCAGAGATGCCAATAAAAAAATTCCGAAAAGTTATTTACCATTTTTTGGCAAAATGTTTCCTTTAAATGATTAAAAAATATTAAGAACTGGATAGGTCAACAATAAAGCTTCATATATAACACTTTACCAATAATGTTAATGTTGTTTTCTCTTGAGCTTGTCAGCAGAGATGCATTCATACACCGTGGTCAGGTCCATCATGGTACAACCTGCTGTGTGTCATTCCAGCGGAGCTTGTGAGCAGACCGCATAGTACCGCTATGGCTTGGATGGTTGTACATGTGGTTTTCATGCGTGCCCACCACAGGAAACCCAATAAGGCTTCTGCATCAGTGAGTTGATGCTGATTGCCTGTTATGTATCACTAACGTGCATGATGACAAACAGGGAAAAAAAACGTGTGTGTGTATATGTATATATATATATATACAGGGGCAGTGGTGGCCCGGTGGTAGGGTGTTGGATTACTGATCCCAAGGTAGGGGGTTCAAGCCCTACTCTCAAGGGGTTGTCACTGCTGTCTCCCCAGTGCAGCTAACTGGGTTATCAAATGCAGGCCATGAGTCTCACTGTCTGTGGTGAGAGGCATGTGAAACAACCATTGCTGATTTTCGTCAAGAGTAGGCTGCATAGCCATCAATGTGTTTCTGCCCTGCGATGGCCTGGCGAGTTGTCCAGGGTTTACTCTGCCCCTGCCCAGAGTCGGCTGAGATGGGCTATAAGAAAATAAATCAATATTGAAACTGAAACCCAATAAAAAAATGACGGCTCATACAGGATCAGTAAGACCTGCACAAAATAAAAAATATCCGTTCTATAGAACGTTGTAACCCCTCAACTAGGATGCCTCAAGTGCACGGAGGACAAAAGCCATCCCTCATACGAACAGTTTTGGACAATCAACATTTTAGTAGCCACCCAGAGGTAAAAACACAATCTACCTCAGCTATGCAGACAAACTTGCAGGTAGATAAATGTTCATGGAGCAAACGCTGAAATCAAAGGTTTGACAGAACATGAACTCGGTAAAGTAAATGAAAGGAAGGGCACTGAAAAGCAAAGCCAGAATAGGACACCTATCAGTAGAGACATCTATCAGGAGCTCCGCTTTTAGGCAGTGTGTAAATCTATATATTACAATATACAGTCTCTAACTATCCGCTTTTCCAGAATGCAAACTCTTAAACTGTCTACATCATAAGTATAACAGATGAGGTGGTGGTTCTCGTATAACCCTCTAAACAGACACAGACACGCACACACACACACACACACACACACACACACACACACACACACACACACACACAAGCTTCTAATGAGGAAATGGGGTGTGGTCATCGGGGATTCTGATAGCTCTTGAACTAGAAGTATTACATTACATATTAAACAGTTCATGACTAACGGAAAAATAAATTCACCTCTTCACACCTGAAAGCTGTCAAAACAAATTAAAATGGAAGTCAACTCTTGCACTTTCTCCTGCCTCAGAGAATTCAGGTTTTTATTTGTCACTACAGTTAGTAATGATTTTCTCTGCTGTCTATGGTGGCCATAATGTTCTGATTAATCCTTAAAACTGAACATGATACACTAATCTTCTCTCACCTCTTGGGATTTTTGGCTCTGCTCATGCTATTCTATCACTATTTATTTTACAATGTGTCCATGAAAGATCAGTCCTCAGGCCTCTCTTCTTCAGCACATAATCTCTCGTTCTTGGTCAGACAGTTCAGAAAAGTAAAACTCGTCAATTCAACTGCATTGGAACAGATATCGTCGCAAAACAGCTTTGCACAAATCCGCATGTAGGCTTAGATCCTTACTGAACAAGCCAGAGGCAATTCCTTGAGAGGACATGAAGAAAAAAGCTTGACTTCTAAAGAAACACGTCTCCTCCTCGGCGAAACCTGATCGTGGGATTATAAATCAGTATACAGGTGTAGAGGAGCAGAGAAGGACTGAGTGGGTTTAATGGATGCTTAGCAGCTCTGAGCAACAAATCTACAGATTCCAGATGACACTACCCCTATTCCTAACTTGGGACTCTGTGTAAAATGTAAATGAAAAACAGTGATATGCAAATCTCATAAACCCATATTTGTCTCACAATAGAACATAGAAATCATTAAATGTTGAAAGTGAGACATTTAGTTGAAAGTGAGACAAGGCTGGAAAAGTAAGTGGTACAATAAAGTGGTAGAAACAGCCGGAGGAACGTTCATTCATTCATTTATTTGGCAAACTGTTTCATTCTATTAGGGTCACGCAGAGGCTGGAGCCTATCTCAGCCAACTCTTGGCTGAGGGCGAGGTACACCTTGAACAGTGTGCCAGTCCATCGCAGGGAAGACACACACTCAAAACCATTCACACTCACAACTAGGGGCAATTTGGAACAGCTAATTAACCTAAAGTGGATGTTTTTAGACTGTGGGAGGAAACCAGAATGAATAACCATCACTCAAATGTCACTCATTTGCCAAGTTGCTTAATCCTATTAGAGTCGTGGGGAAGCTGAAGCCTATTTCAGCTGACAATGGGCGAAGGTTGGGTACACCCTGAGCAGCTCGCCAGACCATTGCATACACACACACACACACACACACACACACACACACACACACACAAGATC
>JBCNYH010000021.1:17541223-17553721 GCA_039654325.1 Tandanus tandanus
ATATATATATGTGTGTGTGTGTGTGTTTGTGTGTATGTGTGTGTGTGTGTGTGTGTGTGTGTGTGTATACACCCCTACGCCTGATGCATGTATAAATATGTACACAACCACACCTGGAGCATGTACTGTATAAATATGTACACATATGAATCCCATATGACATGTATCTAAGAGCATAATGTTTAATCTAATCATGTGGAGCAGGGAGAAGTGATCCTGCATTATTGTAAAGAACACAAAAACCTTCTCAATACAAAAATGGAGCTTTGGAAAGTACCACAATGAGTTCAAACTCCACTAAGTTTCACCACTCAGATTCACCAAATCCATTCTATAATCTGTAATAACCTGTTTAGAAAAAAATAGCACATGTCACATAACTGCTTTCCTTTAATACTGTAGGGTCCAGTGTGACACTCCTGCTAAAGGTGAACTAGATAGATAGATAGAAGCAAACAAACAATCGTACAGGTAAGTAAAATCTATTTTCCTTTTTTCTTCCCTTATTCATTAATTTTATTCCAATCTATCACTGCCTTTTTTCTTTCTTTCCTATTCAGCTTTCCTTTCTTTATTTGCTTTTTCACTTTCTTTATTCATAACCCCCCCCTCCTTCGTTTATTCCTTTTGTTATTTTCTTCCTTGCACTGCATGTTTTCTCTCCCTGGCTTCCTTTCTTACTCATTTTCTTTACTCATTATTTTGTTACATTCTGTCTATCAGTTATTGTGATAAACAGAATGCTTATGACATGTTTATGTCAGTTTCCAGCATTAAATGAAACACAATGATGAGTATAATGGACCGAAGAGTGGAATGTTTGGACGTGTGAGTGACTGGATAAATAATCTGTCTATTGACAAAATCAGCCTGACGTTCAGTGATCCTGCTACACCAAGGAGAATGTTGGTGTAGTCCAGGCCAGTTCAGTGGAAATCCTGTGAAAAGATTGCAGCAGCTGTTCTGAACCGTTTGCTCAGGTTTTCTGTTTGTAAATAACACAGCAATTCATGTAGTCTGTAGAAGACTGATGGTGTTGCTTCAGTGGGTGATATTTGCAATATGAAGCGGCAGATGCTGTCAGAGAGATGAAATTAACTCTTTGGAAAATCTGTCTCTGATATAAAATAATGTTGTGGAAAGTTAAGTTCAGAACCTCAGACCATAACCAGCCTTTTATCCAATCACCTGGTTTTGCCAATTTTCTGGTTTTAAAGGTGAAAATATCACAGATGGCGGTTGGTTAGCAGAAGGTCCGGGGTTCAAGTCCCAGGCTCGGGCGTTTCTGGGTGGAATTTGCATGTTGTCCCTGTGCTGGTTTCCTCTGGGTACTCCGGTTTCCTCCTACAGACAAAAGACATTCACATTAGGTTAAATGGCTGTTCCAAATTGTCCCTAGGTGTGAATGCAAGTGTGAATGGTTGTGTGTGGCCCTGCAATAGTCTGGCAAGCTGCTCAGGGTGTACCCCGCCTTCACCTCATATCTATCACACAGAGATCCCAAGTGGTTTGTCAAATGAGAGAGATGAGAAATATCACAGAGACAGAATTTTTTTGTGACTCAAAAAAATAAATAAATAAAAAAGACTAAATTCATTTAATTTTCCCCAAAGACCAATTATTGATCATTTTCCTTCTTCCTGCTGCATATTTTTATATGCATATAGCCATGATATTGGTTCAGTGAATATGCAAATTAGTCTGTTATCATCCAGTGAATAGGCCACAGTTTTCTTCACTGTCTTGAGAATTTTATTTTATTTCCAACGTTATATTCTGCTATATTTCAGCAAGATGACCAAACAGAAACATGTGTAAAGAGTTTTCTCAGCTACACAGAGAACTTGCCACAGGCTGTGCTCTTTCACAGGTTTAAGGTGTTATTCTTCTGCACACTTCAATCAAACGCTGAGCTTTCTTCTCAAGATGAAGAATCATTTTAGCAGGATTGTAAGATTTATGCTTATGGAGGTAAATTCTTGCCTTTTGAACGAAACATTTTGTCACTTTTTTACTGCGTATTCTGCTTGTTGGAAAGGCGGAATATATGTGATGAAGAAATGTTCCAATTTTACACTTGGCCCGACCCTCTGACCTACTGATTGATGTTCCTGCAGCGACACTGAACAGGAATTATTTATGTGTGATTGGATGAGCAGGACTGTACGCACCCTGAAATTGTCAGACATGTTCTGTAGTGGAGCCCTGACTGAGGACTGAACATTTCCTGCAGGACTGAAATCACTGTGACACTCAATTCTGTTCAGCTGTATAAGTTAAAGCAGCTACAACCTCAGGACCTTAAAAAAGGCAATTAAAATGTTTCTAATTGGGAAGATTTTAGTGTTTAATTATCCCCTGGTTCCCAAAGGATCCACATAATAAAGGAGAAAAAGGATAACTGTGTATTAATAAATAAATGTAGATGGAGTGCTCATCATTTGCATTATTAGCCACAGTAATCATGGCTTTAACTAGAGAGCTGTGTATATGCTACCCCTCTGCCTTTAATTCCTATTGTACTTTTATTTCATAGATATGGACGCTTGGTCCCTTTATCATGTAATACAGCAGTTCGTCTTCATCTGATCCTTTTGAACTGCAGGCTAGATGATTACTCTCATAATCACATGTTGTTAGACTGCATCAGCTCCACCTGAGTACTTTTCAACACACATATTAAAGATGCTGCCCCTATCTGGTGAATGACGAGTCACGTTATAAGGGTACTGTGCACAGAAGACCTAAATCTGGGACTGGGTTCTCTTCAGCAACATCTCATCTACATATCTTTTTTTTATATCATCCACCTGTTTGTATTCACCAAAAACTTCATCCACTCCAATCACACAATCACACATTCACAATTCTGTACATTTTAAATTCTGTTTAAATAATAATTCATTCTTTCAAGTAAAGAATGATTAAAAAAAACCTTGTTTAACCGCTATAAGATTTGCTTGTGAGCAAGTTTCAGCTCACAGCACCCTTTTGCTCGATAAACTTCTTATTGCAGGTGGCTCAGTGGCGTAGTAAGTTAGCACTACCGCTGCACAGCAAGAAGGCTCTGGGTTTAAGTCCCAGTGTTGGTGAGGGGATTTCTGTACAGAGTTTGCATGTTCTTCCTGGGCTTCCACTGGTTTCCTCTGGGTGCTCTGGTTCCTTCTCATAGCCTAAAGTGCTGTACATTAGGCTAAATGGATATTCTCTATTGCTCCTGAATGTGAATGGTTGTGTGTGTGTTGGTCCTGCAATGGTCTGGTGAGATGTCCAGAGTATACCCTGCCTTTGCACGGAGTTGGCTGGGATAGGCTCCAGCCTCCCTATGACCCAATAAAAGGTAAAGCAGTTTGGAAAATGACATGAAATTAAAAAACTTTTTGTTGCATCCAGTGCCAGTGGCCAGACATGCAAACTACAACCAGCGCTAAAGAGAAACACACTGTGAAAGGAACACTGAGTGTATACAGTACACTGTTGGTGGGTTCCATTTGCACTTGTAATATTTACCCCTATAAACTTTCCCCACTGATTACTGCACACTTCTGTTTTAATGAATATCACTAATAATATGTAGTGAAAGTAGCACAGACACTACATCATGGTTCTTTTGAATAAATAAAGAGCTGCATATAATTGTGCATTTTCAGTTGAAGTAAAAAAAGAATGCTGTGTTCTATTTTGATTTATAGAGATTTATAAAAGCCAAAATAAGAGTGTGCTTTTTAAATGAAGATTAATCTGTTGTCAAAGACAGTAAAAATAATTATTGTTCCTGGAGAAATATTTTCTCAGACTTTGAACATATACATCATTTACTGAGTGGAAAAAACATCTCCACCCTTTAATAATATTTTATATACAGATTTCTAGTCAATTAAAGTAAAAGTCAATTACAATACTCCATGAGTTTAAATATTAATCAATTGTTTAATTAAATGTTTTGAATTGGGATATTCAGTGAGGGATCTCAAGCTATGATTTAAATAAAAAAAAATAAAAATTAAAATTAAATAATTGTGCAATTCAGAAAAAGCTGGTGTGTGGATTTTGGGGTGTGCCTGATATGATATGTGGGCATGGTTGTGTGGATTTTGGGGTGTGGCTGCTGTGATTTGTGGGCATGGTTGTGTGGATTTTGGGGTGTGGCTGCTGTGATTTGTGTGCTTGGCTGTGTGGATTTGGGGTGTGGCCTTGGGAATTTGTGTTCATTCAGCTACAAGATCATTAGTGAGGAGGTCAGAGACCGTTCACATGTGGAGGAGGTGCAGGCAGTGCGTCAGTTCATCCCAAAGGTATTCAGTAGTGTTGAGGTCAGGACACTGTTCTGGATACTTGACTTTACTTTCTTCTTACCGTGTGTTAATAGAGTTTTGAGCTTTGTGTACAGAGACATCGTCATGCTGGAATAGTGTTTGGGGTATTTTAGTTCCAGTGAAGGTCACAGTACACACAGATGTTCTATACCACTGTGTGTGTTCCAGAGTTTGTGGTAATAATTTGGGGAAGAAACATGTATGAGTGCAATGGACCTTCATTATTAAAGATTAATTTCAAACATTATTTATTGGTAATACTTATTATTATTAATAAACAGTCCAGGATCATGAAGCTGAATCTTCTCTAATCACCATAAATTGACCACAGACTCACCATCACCAAACATTTCTCCACATCAGGGATTATTTTTCATTTTGTTTTGTCCAGAACAGGTGTAATATTGTGAGGTTTCTGCTGCAGAGTTTCAACAACTGATTTTTTAAAAAAAGAGTTGGACCAGAAGTTCTGATCTGTCAGTGTGTGTGTGAACCCCTAACATCAGCAATCTCTTCTCTTCTGCTGTCACTGGCTGTACGATTCACCACAAATATGGTATTTTATTTTTTATTTTTTTTGCCATGTGGACTGATTCTGTCTGTTTTCCAAACATGGAGATAAATAAGAATAATTCCACATTTGTGACGCGCTCCAGCATAACATGGATTAAGTTGCAAGGTAGTGTTTTGAGTAAAAGCCAAAGTAGGTTGAAAATGGCTTACCTGGATGAAAATGCGATATCGCTAAAAATACATCCTTCAAAGCATAATCTTTGATATGACCAAGTTCAAATATCCATAAACACAACCTATTCATGCTAAAATGCTTGTTTAAGAAAAGGTTGTTGTAAAACATTGAAAAAATTCACTTTTTTAACTTCAAATTTTCAAACCACTTTTGTGATTGCTCAGGGTATTTCCTTATTATCCATATTTGTTACCAGAATGTGTTCACTACTTATAGAATCCCAGAAGGATTCCCCCAATCATAAAACAGACATGACTCTGTGTAAATAGAACTCATCTGTTGCTAGGAAGACACTAGTATGCTGATTGATCAAGAGCCGGATTCATTTAGTTCATGGATGTTAGAGAGTTTCAAATGCGAACATTCAGAACCTGGTTCTGTAAGTGTAATTGCTATTTTCTCAAAAGTATTTCCTGATTAGCGACATACAAAGTGATGTAACTCAGTCCATTTTCATGCTATAATCATGTATTATACCTTATTCTGAAGTATATTAAATTCTTTTTATACTATAATATCTCAGTATGTCAAAAGTTCTACTTAATCGGTATTATGCTGGAGGGGGTCACATTTTATTAGATAATTTATGGTTACTTTACAGGTTCAGGAGAAATGTGGAGGTGCTGGAGAACGATATCATCTGCTGCAAAGACGTCACAAGAATCTCACGTCTCTCAGGCTTTTAGAGAAAAACAGAAGTTAAGAGTGGATTCCTGCAGCACTCGAAGCATTAATCTCAGCCTCTGCCACTGAGTGTCTGCCCTGTGGGACAACATCCTGGAGAATTTATCTATCCGTGTGTTTCTTATCTCTGTACTGCAGTAAACGCCAAACCTGCAAGTCTACTGTGACGTATGGCAGCTGATTCAGGAAATCAGGATGTATAACTGTTATGGACTCATGCTCAACATCTTCACACACACACGTGTGTTTGTGTGTGTGTTCTAAAAGTGCCACATATCTGATGCATCATCATGTGTTATGATTATTAACAACTGTTTCTGTATGAGGTTTGCATGTTCTCCCCGTGTTTGCATGGGTTTCCTTTGGGTACTCCGGTTTCCTCCACAGGCAAATTAGGCTAATTGTCTTGTTTTAAATTGTCCCTAGGTGTGGATGTGAAGGCTGATGGTTGTGTGTGTTGACCCTGCAATGGACTGGCGAGCTGTTCAGGGTGTACCCCGCCTTTGCCCAATGTCGGTTGTGATAGGCTCCAGCCTCCACGCAACCCTAGTAAGATTAAGCAGTTTGGCAAATGAATAAATGATGAATAAACTCAAATTGATCCTAGTAACGAATTAAGTAAAAATAAACATAAGCACACGTCAGTGATGGCGTGAATTCAGTACAGTTTTTCAACTCATATCATATTGACCCACAATTATCAAAGTTAAGAAAGCAGGTTGACTCATCATCAGTGTGTAACGCCTGACTGGCTCTTTTGTTGGACTGGCAGCACAATGGACAGTGCAGTGACTATTACCCTTTGAGGTACAAAGTGGTATTATGAGGTGGACAGTTCCTTTTGTCTCTTGGCTACTTGATTAGCATGCTATCATGCTAACACCTTGCGTAGATGTCTTTGAAATAACATAAACATTGTTATATCTTTAAATTCCTTTGTTAATGCTTTAATTTTAAATTATTACAAATTCTCACATATTGCAACTTTAAATAAATAATTTGAAAAAGCACACTGATATTAAACATAATAACGAGTCTAATTTTGGAATGTTTCCAGCTAGAAAATCTGTAAAATACAGTCTTCACTATATGATCAGTATGTGTCTGTGATATAACATGGTCCATATATTAGTCTGTGAAAGGGAAAATCTCACTGAAATAACTGATCCTATACAGCACTACGGCATGTTTATAACATTTACAGATAATAATTTAATATATTTACAGACATTATATTAGCTAAACTAGTATTTCTAAAAAAAATAAATAAAATTTTAAAGTGTTCCGGGTCTTGATGGTCGACTGTGATGTAATTGGTGATTTGCTTTAAACAGATGAAGGCGAATGTCTTGGTCACTTCCTGATTTGCTGAGGAACTTTCCATAGTACATGGTGCGCATTCGTGAATATAAGGCCTCCTTCCTCATCTGCCAATCTGTGGAATGTTACGGCATGTAATTATCATTACATTATAATTATCATTAGTAGTCTTTGTGTTGTTCCTGAGCACCTTCTGTACCCCATGTAGTCTCGCTAGTTTTCTGTTATCTGTTAGCCAGTTAGCCATCTTGTTTGTCCGTTTCTTGTTTAAGTTCTTGTTTTGGTTTTGTTGCCAGTTCCCAATAAACTCCTCATCCTGCGTTTGTATCTATCTCTATGTCCTTAAAGAGTGACACACAGTCCCAGTCCTCTTAATAAAATATAATGAACTCGTCTGATATTTTACTCTTTAATGTATAAAGGTTCAATGTGAATTTGGTGGAAAATAATACATATTTGGGTGCTTAAAAAGTCACTGGACAGAGAAGATTAAGAATTGCTGTCTTATAGAGTCTTTTTTCTTTAAGCAGGAATCAAAGAGCCTACACAGTTCTCTGATAGGAAACAGACGATTCTCACAAAGAGTAGTAAGTGTCAGCAGGAGATCAGCGGGATGTTGCTGTGTACCTCTTCACTCCCTGTGTAAGAGATGAGAGAGAAAACACTCCCAAACTTAATCTGTCAACATGGGGGCCAGCAGCACCGTGATCTCTCCATCCCAGCACAGAGCAGGCTGTGGAGTTATTGGAGTGGATGGAGAGCTGAGACATGGATCGATATCCAGCTCTAATTTGGAGGGAAGAAAGGGGTGAAATAGGGGTGTAAAAGTGTTACACGCGAGCTGTGGTTGAGTGTTCTTCATGGTTATTGCTCCTAAAAACAAAGACACACACAATATCGCACGACTGTATACAGCCTTCATATTTTCATCTGTATAGAGGCTTGTTAAGGTCTGAGATCACTCATGTTGTTTATTACAGGTGCAAAGATAAAACTAAGAAAGGACCTAATCCAATGACCACTCACTTTAATGCCCTGTCCTTCCATTATGATGATTTGACCAAGAGACACATGAAAAAAATAAATAAATAAATAAATAAAAAAACATTGTTTAACTATTTGAGCAAATTCTAAACATTGTTATCCATGCAGTCCACCTCTGTCTACTGTACTTAATTAAATCAGAGGGTCTGCCTGGTCATTAACCATTACACACACTTCCCTGAATATAACCCGCCCCAAGAAGATGGGAAATTACATTCATAAATTTATTTGCGGGGAGGCTGGACATCTTTGCTTGTCACTTTAGAGTAAAGCATATTTGATCTTGCTGAACAAACAAAGAAATACAGGAACATATAACAGTTGTCCATCCAGAAGTGTCCACTCCAAAATACAGGTTTATCTCATTAGTATGTTAATGTAGATCAAGTTAAAAAATGTATTTTCAAATTGTTACCAGTCATTCATCAAGTGACAGCACTAAATAATCAGTGATTTCTTTGCAAAGCTGTTGTTCCAGCATTGGCCAGTGTAATGAACTTCTTAGCATCCAAAGCTGTAGTCATTGGCGATGTTATGGAATTTGGAACCGTAGTAGCTAGGTCAGTATTCCTACACATTTCGATATACCTGGATTAAAATTTTTATCCAAATCCAAAGTTAATTCGTGAAACATTAACATTAACAGTGGGGTAGCAGTGCCCTTCAGCTGTTGTTTTACATCCAAAATAGTGGAGCTGCTTAAAATCAATGGAAGAGTTCGTTTTGTAATAGAAACATGATATTTGGTGTAAGTGTTATTTGGAACAGTCTTTTTCAGGAAAGTAACCTGGCCATCTCAGATTGTGAATATTCAAGATGGTGCCAACATTTTTAAAATCCTATCCTCTTTCTTGCTAGATGACTCTTGTAAGTTCAGCGATGGCCTATTTGAGAGAATATCAATTTTATTTACAAAATAACTACAAAATATTCAATTTTACAAAACGCTGGCATATTCTGCTCAATTGCTCTTCAGATTCAGTTTTAAACTATACTTTATTATAGAACAGACGTGATAATATTGTAATAGGAGAAAAATCCATCGTAAATTCTTTACAGTTTTGTTCTTTTCCTGAATACGTGGTATTTTCAAAGTGAATTTCTCCAAATTACTTCCAGCCATATGAAAGTGTCCTGAGACCAGAGACATGCTATGAAAGAAGAAATAACAACATTTCAAGAAACTAATATTATGTTAAAACTCTTCTCTTGAAGAACTGAAGGGGCACAACTCAGACAAGAGTTTAGTGTTAGTACAATAACAGAAAAATGATTTCCCTTCCTTGCCGTACATACATTTGTTATGAGGTGTTTTCAGTGTGTAGTGAAAACGAAACATAACTGTTTTGGGTTGGTTGAAAGGTGGTCATTTTTAAAAATCAAAATTTGTGATGGCCGGTGTTATTTCATGATAGATAGTGTCATTCAAACTTCTGTACCAAATTTCATGCGTGTACGACCATCTGAACAATTTTTGCAACAAGCCAGTGAACTAAAATGGTTTCCAGTTTTACTGCAGTCACGTGATCACATAGGTAGTACCAAAAAAAAAATAATAATTCTATCTAAAATTATATCTACAGAATAATAAATAAAATAATAATAAATAATAATAAAATAATACCTACAGAAATTAAAAAGCTTACTGAAATAAACAGGTCTTGATGGCTTTCTTAAAACTCTCCACAGATGTAATATCACAAATGCCCCAAGTGGGTTGAGTTCCTTCAACAACTTAGGGTCGACCACATAAAAAGATTGAATCATATTGAATGTGCAGTACCTGAGTTCAGCACTAATGATGTTCTAGTAGTCCATTCACTCCTTGGGACACACCTGAAAGAGCCCCTTTCCAGCGCTATGGTCCCATGAGTGCCCTTCCCCGCATGATGATGGTATCTGATGTAAGTCATGACATAACCCCACAGGACTTTACATATAAGTCAGTCGGTCGGGTTAGATTGATGTCTTCATGATTTATAAATCTGTGCCTTTTATGGGCCTTATAAGGCAGTTTTCCCACAAGTGAAAGGCTAGAATACGTGACTTGACCTGTTCTGAATAACCATCTGACAATAGTAACGAGTGTCAAAGAGGTTCTATACATCTTTGTAAAGATACACCACTTGTAATATCACTGGTATGGCGGCAAATTTAAGAAGAAACCCGTTGGAGAAGTGGCTGATCTGGAAAAATAAAAAAAATTAAAACAGATCTCAGACCTGATAATGGGAGATGGAGCCCTTCCACAAGCCATCGCCAACGTAGTATCTTTTATGATTGTGGACAAGCTGCAAGGGAACATTGCCATCAACAATGACTATTCAAAATGTGGTAACCAAGCTTGGCCAATCAGAGCCTCTTATCAAGAGTGTCTCAAGCGAGATCAACCCCTCGGTCAGTTATAAGCTTGATAATCTCTAGCAATATGGCCGCAAAAACTGTTTGCTCTTCCATGGGATTCCAGAAACAACTCAACCGGGTCCTGAGGATACCAATAGCAAGGTTGTGAAAATTATGAGGGAGAAACTGCATGTCAATGTTGGGCTGGATAGGTCTCACCAATTAGGAAAAAAAAAGTATGACGACCAGCTCCAAAAAAATCTGTCCAGTGATAGTCAAGTTTATTGCTTGCAACACCAGTTCTTTGGTGTTCAGAGCCAAGGGGAAGCTAAAGGGCAGTGGACTAGGGATCACTGAAAGTCTCACAGCTCGCCGTCAGACCCTCTATAATGCCATTGGACAGCATTCCCAGGTCCGGAGCAGCTGGACTTTAGACGGCAGGATAATCGTGCTGTGCAAAAATAGAAAATATGTGGTTGAAAGTGATTTGGAACTATTATCATAAGCTTTCATAATTTTCTATTTCTTTTCAAACCTGTTTTTCTTGTTATGCTTGTTTAAGCCTGAGTAACTATTTAAGCCCCATGACGGAAAGTTTCTTTTCAGTATTTTTTCTTACACACAGTCACCCTGTATTCAGTTGTTGATATTTAGCAGTGTACTTACGCCGTTTTCAAATTTGCATTAGATTTTGGAAATTGCAGGTATGCAGAATTGTTTTCTGTTGTCCTTTTAGCCCTTGTTGATTGTTGTGTTTTCTTTTCTTTTCATATTTAATGCTTGAATTTATTGCTTGCTCCTTAACTGCTAAATGACCAAAGAGCCATGTAAAGTTTGTGTTAAAACAGTACGTTCCAATCAAAAGGCTATTCTTTGATAATTGTCAAACTTGGGTTCACCTGAAATGCACTTCTCTGAATATGACAAACTAGGTAACAGGAGGTGACTGGTACTGCAGCTTTTGTAACGGAGTTATTTTCCTTTCAATCACCTTGAGAATAATGATGAATTCCTGTTGGCTCTCCACACATTTAGAACAGGTGTAAGCGTTAACTATATTTCTCTTCAAAATTATGTGTTTAACCCCATTTCTCAGAGTCCATTGACCAATCTAACTGATTTTGACCCCAATCAACAATTTTTTTAACAGCTGTGTATCCAATACCACTGATTATCTTCTAGATGATGAATTTACAGTTAAGTATTCTCTCCAAAAGGACTCTTTCTCTTTTATCCATTTTAATGCCTGATGCTTACAGCAAAGTTTCAGCAAAAGTATTAGCTACTTACAACTTTTGGATTTCCCCTTTTCTATCATGGGGATCACGGAAAGTTGGCTTTTTACATTAGACAAAGATCAGTATAATATTACCAATTATAATCTCTTAACTTGCAATCACAAAAACGAATGGCAAGGTGGCTGAGTTTCCTGTTATATTAGAGATTATATCGACTTTTCTGTGCTAGACGATCTAGGAATCAATGACGATACCATCTGTCAGTCAATATTTGTAGAGTTACAGGTTTATATCAGTAAAATTGTAATTATGGTAGTTTATAGGCCTCCTAACAGTAATACTGAATTATTTAATGAGTACATCGATATCACGCGAAGTAATCTAAACAAATACACAAATTAAATCACATAGTGGGAGACTTCTATATAAACTTGCTAAAAACCTGAACCAGTCTTGTATCCAAGGAATTTTTTGATACCATGTTTTCCTACTCGTCTGCCCTACAATGCCAAAAGGAAGTAAGTGACAATTTGCTGATTTTGAGATATAGAGCAAAAAGGAACATCATCCTGGCTCTCTGTGGTGAATAATAGTAACCCAAACTAAATGTGTTGATCGAATGTATAATAAATCAGATGTCTAAAAGTCATAATAAGGAATCTCAAATTCCTCTGATCCAGGACTTTAATGTTGCTTACTTCTTTCTTGATTGTAAAAGAGGCAACTTTTTTATTGAAAAACAACAGCAAAAGGAAGCAACTTAGTT
This sequence comes from Tandanus tandanus, assembly GCA_039654325.1. Taxonomy (NCBI): domain Eukaryota; kingdom Metazoa; phylum Chordata; class Actinopteri; order Siluriformes; family Plotosidae; genus Tandanus; species Tandanus tandanus. The sequence continues at coordinate 17,553,683 of JBCNYH010000021.1, forward strand.
GTGTGCATGAACATATTATTAATTAATAGTCTTTTCAGC
>JBCNYH010000021.1:17560502-17576447 GCA_039654325.1 Tandanus tandanus
GAGAGAGAGAGAGAGAGAGAGAGCGTGTGTGTGTGTGTGTGTGTGTGTGTGTGTGTGTGTGTGTGTGTGTGTGTGTGCACGTTATGGTGCATAAATAACACTCTCATAGTAATACTCCAGGAAGCTCAACTAAATAAAATCTTGCATATAAAATTTGGGAGGTGTGTGTACAGGGTGTGGTGTGTTTATAAAGTGTGTGCTATTTTGCTAATAAGTACATAACTCTACACTAATGTCAGTGAAGTCCAGGAGGAGGAGGAGATTATATGTTTGTTTTTTTACTGTATTTATAAAAAAAAAAAAAAAACAACTCACTCAGTGGAAATGTTGCTGTACCTCACTCCTGCAGCTCTTCTCTATGAATAACCACACCCGATTTATTCTGGGGGCGTGGTCATCTCAACAATGTCGCTGCCCTATCCACATAACCAGAAGGATCACAGAATCATGCGATGAAGACAAAACCGGTGCAATACACACACACACACACACACACACACACACACACACACACACACACACACACACACACACCATCTACATAACACACTCAGAGGGAGGATCTTTAGAAAGAAGTGAAATGGTAGATTCAGTTCCTAGACTTCTACTGCTTGATTCTCCCCCCCCCCCAGAGAAGTCATTTTCATGTTGTGATGAGGAAGGTGGACGTGTTGGGGTAGATCATGTGCACCACACGATAAAACACTGAGGAAACATGTTCACTTAAACAGAAGATCTTCACTGTAGGAGGAGAAGAAATACACTGCACTGATTTATCAGCCACTTACAGTAGCACACCCCCCGCCTCGCTCTCCGACACCAGAAACTGGAGCGAACTGATCTGACCGGCACACTCAAAGATGATCTCCTTAAAGAGGACGATTTCATACAGCTCTGACTTCTACACAACATTTACACACTGCAGCTGACCTTCATAGTATATCTATATTACATTAATAATATTAATGAATCAAAAAACAAACAAACAAAAAACAAGAGTCTGACTGCCAACCTTCTGACTGTTTCATCCTTCAGCAGGTTTTTGCTGAGAGCTTTTAGTGCCCTTATAGACTGCTCTTAAAGACTGTAGTTACGGTCGTCTTTCAGGTCAGATGTTTTCTCCATTGCAATTGATTAACATTGTGAAGACTTAAAGGCAATAGATTGTCGAGAGTCTTTAAAAATATAATAAAGTGAATAAACAGGATTTTTACTCCATGCTGAAGAGCGACTAGCTTTCACCTGGTACAGACAGTATGAACTGAACAGGTTCTTTTCCTTTTTTCATTTAAGTTTTTTGGACTATTTGGTTTTAAACCGTTGCTCGTGCTTCATCACTTGGAGGAAAGTGCTATCTGCCCTACATGAGCTCACAAGTGGTTAGTGCCATCGTGATTGACAGTTGATAGAACACTCAGACAGCCTAGCCAGTTACACCCTCTAGACTCCTAGTAACATCATCAGGCTTTGAAATTGCGACCGGATTTAGAGTGATTTTCTGCACCAGTAGTTTTCTGATGAACCCCTTTTGCACCGTTTCACAGAGATCAGCCTTTAACTGTGGATTTTAAGTATAGAGCCAACGCAGAGCACACACATATTGGTGTTGTGTAATAAAATAAATATGAGCTCAGAGGTCATCAGCCTTTCAGAGCTGGTAACCTGCCGAGGAGAGTGGTGGAGCCTGAAGCCCTGAGCAGAGAAGAAAGAGGAGGAGAAAGAGAGCAGAGCAGAGCAGAGCAGAGGGAAAGGGTTAATAAATCTTTGGCTTGGGGAGGCGGGAGTTACAGTTGGACGGATCTGGAGGACGGACTGAGTTGATCTCCTCATCTTTAGGAACTGAGATTGTTCTGACGCTCGAACTGTGGGCTGATGAAGTTAGACTAGACTGTGTTGCTGAACTGATGCAGGGCAGGCCACGGGATGGAGGGGGCAGATGTCTGGCCCTGGAAGGACCTTTGATACCCAGGTGAGTACTGATCGTACCTTGAGCTCCTCGTCCTACTCCGACCTGCTCACCTCCTCGGGGTTTCATGAGAACAGGAGTCTTCCTGTCTCTGGGAACAAGGTGAAGGTCATTGGGCTGTTGATTCCTCCTCCTCAGCTGGACGTATTTATCACCGTGAGCCCTGGGGCCATGTGACTCGTCCACTTGGAGATGGTTGCTTAGAAGGAGGTGGTGATCTGAGTTCAGAGTGCTGGAAGATAAGGAGGCAGCAGCGGAACTAACAGCAGACGCAGTCGTGGGCACAGAGGAAGGAAGCATGGCGTTACTGCTCGCAGAAACGGGTAAACGGACAGTGCAGGACTGGAGCTTCATTGAACCATCACCAGGCTGGCCGTCCACATGGTCACTGAGGGCCTCTGAGAGGGCTTGGTGTGATGGTCTTGCCAACTTGCTGTGGTCTCTGACTGAGAGTCTGGAAGGCTGTAGTATCTGAGGCTGAAGGAGCAAAAAGAACTGAATTATTATAAACAAAAACAAAAATATAATAATTTTAATAACTGGTTTAACTGTGCATACTCCAGACATATATCTTTATAAATACATCTATATATAATATTCAACTCATGAAAATTGTTGGTTTTATCTTCAAGTTGAAGTGTGTTGAAAGGCTTGACTGATTTCCACAGCAACCAATCATATTTAGGAGACATCACATGATCATGAAATCTAAACAGTGCTTTATTTAGGAACATGGCTAAATAAGAAGTTCAAACAGAGGTTGATTTTTGATATGCAGGATTTCTACCTAAACAGTAACTCTCAGTACCCTAACACAGCTTTCACCAACCACGCGTCAGAGCTCAAACAGGCCATGTGCCGTGTGTTCCCATGTTTGTCCTGCCCGGTTTGTTCAATAGACAAATATGAAGCGAAAAAATCAAACAGAATATTTTATATGCATTGTCTTATTTGTCTCTACAGCATCAACGTTTTGATTTCATGGTGACTTTAAAAAAGACGCACCGTCTACAACACGACTGATTACCAGAGTGTAAGCGAAGCTGGCAGACAGAGGGAAACTCAACATCGCTGTAATTATTAATAGTGATGTGAGCTTCTACGAGAGGGTATAAGGTCGTAAGAATCTGTCACCAAGTTTCAGCTCTGACAGGATCACGGACCCAGATAATCAGGTGAGTGCTGAGAGATCGCCTGAGAGAAGGTTGGTGCCATATCAGAGTCACATGCATGCGATTACACAAGCAGACATCAGGAATGAACCACAAACCCAGGTGTGAGTCCGTCTGTTATGACTGCCTCAAAGAGAATTATTCCATGTGATGCTCTCTTCGGCTCTTTTGGACGGTTCTCTGGGTGCTATTGTGGAGTACGGCTTTTGATGTGGGTTCAGCTTTTCACAGCCTTTCTTTAAGATCTGCTTGATGTCCAAACGTCCCCGTTTCACTCTCGACTACCCCGGGCGATATTAGAGCGTGAAATGGAACCGAACTGAATTTGATCACATCCAGATCATAGCAGACTGGTGGACAGTCAGAGGTTGAAGTTCCTGAGACGTTGCAGGAGACCAGATGGAGCAGACTTAGCTCAATAACAATGAGAAACTGATTTTTTTGGCTCATAGCACCGCCCGTTGCTTTTACCTCTATTTCTTCTTCCATATAATAAACACAGCCATGCTTTCATGATGCACACTGCATCGATTGCCCTCACCGCCCTCTCCACCTGTCAATATTTGTCTCTGGCCTAAGGCAAAGACTTAAAAATACATTATTTTCATACCCACAGAATCAGAAAGTGAGACAGAGATGAAGGGGACGAGAGTAATCAACCACGTGGCATAATGTGAAGCAGCCAGCGCAGAAGAACCCAGTCTGGGACTCCGCTCACAAAGTTCATACTTTAAGAACCAAAACAAAAAATAAGCAACAACATCATAGTTACACTTCTAAATAATTAATGGAGGCCTGTCTGGGTTTAGGTCCCAACAATGGACAAAATGTGACATAGAGAGAGAGATAGGGAGAGGGAGAGAGAGATAGGGAGAAGGAGGGAGGGTGAGAGAGAGATGGGGAGGGGGGGATGGGGGGGGGGGTGAAGAAGGTGAAAATTTTAAAATAATTAAAAAAGGTACATGTGATACATAGATTATAGCATAGGAAACACCTTGATATCCAGAACTTCCGAAATAACAATTCCTTTATCTGGAGTATTCAAAACCACATCTACCCAACAGGCATGCTAAGATGACCACATCCTACTCTCTATTAAATTCAACTCCATACAAACTGACTGTGAGAACATCTGAATAATGAAACACAGTCTCTTCGGAAATTTCCACACACACTTTAAAGAACATCATTAGGAAAACAAAGACAAAAACAATAAGTGCCTGTTCATGTCAGGGCCCTGGCGTTTGATTAAAGGTTGAGTGGAGACGATTTTAGAGAGAGGCCTGTTCTAGCTGCAGAGCGAGGTCATGCGCGAGACAGAGAGCTGATCACACCGTCGTCATGACTACAGAGAGATATAAGATGAGGGCACAGGACTGCGAACAGCACGCCTCTCAGGTACCGCCATGTAAGCAAGTACACATCCCACAGAAACTAGACTATTTCAATATACAGTGGATACAAAAGTTTACACACCCCTGTTAAAATGCCAGGTTGTTTTTGATGTAATTTTTTTTTGTTTGTTTTTAAATCAGAAAAATGCAAATAATTTCAGGATTTTTCCACCTTTAATGTGACCAATCATTTGTATAATTAAAAAAAAATACAAACAAATCTCTTAGAGGGGAAAAAATTACAATAACCTGGTTGGCAATCTTTGCCCACTCTTTCTTACAATAGTGCTCTAAATCTCTAGATTGTCAGGTAGATATTGAGTGCATTAACCACCCCCCCCCCCCCCCCTTATTTTTTTAAACAAACTTGGTCAAGGTGTTAGCAAACTTTAGCTGGGCTTGGAAGTTCTTTCTTTTTATTGACTGATATTTAGAACTCTTCATAATTCCCTCCACCTCAACTAAAGCTCAGTACCAGCTGAAGAAAAACAGCTCCAAAGTATGATGCTGACACCACTGTGCTTCACCCTGAGTATGGTGTTGTGCACCAAACATTCATTAATTTATTCATCTGTCAAGCTGCACAGGACAGAAGCACAGGAAGCCTGGAGCCTATCTCAGCCAACTATGGCCGAAGGCGGGGTATGCCCTGAACAGCTCATCAGTCTATTGCAGGGCAACACAAAAACACACCCATTCACACACACACTCACACCTAGGAACAATCTGGAACAGCCAATTAGCCTAATGTGCTTGACTTTGAATTGTGGGAGGAAATCCGTGTACCCAGAGGAAACCCATGCAAACATAGGGAGTATATGCAACTCCACAAGCCCAGGACTAAAACTCAGGAACTTCTTTCTCTGAGGTGGGTATGCTAACCACTATGATACCATGCTGCCCTGCACCAAACAGACCTTTATGAATCATGGCCAAAAAGTTTAACCTCAGTGTCATCAGACCATAACCCTTTTTTGGAATGCTGTGTGATGCTGTTGTTGTTCCAAAGCTTGCTCCAGATACCCAGAGTCTTCCTCGGTTTATGTAATGCCTTGGAATTTCTTCTGTACTTCTTTCCTCACTGATACCTTTTAACAATGAGATTCCTTTAATGATTTGTAAGTTTTTTGGCTAATTTTATTTATCTAACTTTATGCAACTTACAGTTACATAAGATATAACTAAGTTATTAACAGGAAAATCATACTAAAACAGCTGAACATTATTTTGTTTAAATCAGAGTCACTTTAAATGATGGCAGGTGTGTACTGACTACTATCTATGAGCTTGAATGTGATTGGTTAATTCTGAACATAGCCACATCCCCAATTATAAAATGACGTGTACACTTATGCAGCTGCATTATTATTATTATTATTATTATTATTTATTTATTTATTTATATTTATTAATTTTTTTCCCCACCTAAAAGATTTCTGGGGTTTTTTTTGTTTAATTATACAGATTATATGAAAAATTCCATGGTAATTTTTTTAACATTACAAAAACAAAACAAAAAAGTAAATAAATAAATAAAAATATGCAGGGGTGTGTAAACTTTTTGTATCACTGTGTTTGAGAGCAGGTAAACATTTCCTACTCATTGATCCAATGCATACAGATAAAGGTGATATTGTTCAACAAAAGTACAAAGAAACCCTTCTTTATTAACTTAGTCAACAAAAACATCAATAAATATATTAGACTTCTGTTGAGAAAGTAAGTACCTCTCCTGTAGGACCATTAGTTCTCTTATGGACCACAATATAGAATCATGACCCAAACATTTTTTCAATTGTTATCATTTAGATAAACTTCAAATGAACAACTCTGAATAAAATAATAAAATGTGTGCTATGTCACATGACTTGGAAGCTCATTGTTCTTGAAGATTAAATGAAACACATATGTATATATAATGTTTAGAGAGAGAGAGAGAGAGAGAGAGAGAGAGAGAGAGAGATACACACAAACACACACCTCTTAAATACACAAGACTCAACAGTTATTATACATCTTACCAGCTCCTGTTGCTGAGAGCGTTAGTGTTAATGAGAGTGTTATCATTAAAATGGTAAGAGAGGATGAAGAAAGAAAGACATGAGAGACACAGAGAGAGAGACAGACAGAGATACTGAGAATGACACAAAGAGACAGACAGACAGACAGAGACTGGAAAAGAGACAGAGAGAGAAATAGACAAAGACTGACAGGCAGGGGAGGGGTTATTTTAGAGTAAAGTACTGTACCACGCTGTATCTGTGAAGTAATGCACTAACTCCTCCACTCCTGAGCCAGGGGCAGTATGCGAGAGGCAAAGGGAGAAACAAGGAGAGGAGAGCTCCATCAGTCTCACACTCACTTTCTCTCTCTCTTACTCTTACACTCACACACACACACACACACACACACACACACACAAAAATCAAAACCATATTTAACAGGGCTTAGTGGCACTCACAGAGCCAGAGGCTTCATGCACTTCATGCCAGCGCGTAAAACACAAACAAACATCAGAACAGACGGAGAGAAAGAGGCAGAGTTCCACCATCCGCTTACATCACCTCATGTTCCAGTGCAGTGTGTGGGAAGATCTAACATGCTGAGATAATGTGTGTATGCAACAGTGTGTGTGTGTGTGTGTGTGTGTGTGTGTGTGTGTGTGTGTGTGTGTGCGCGCGTGAGAGAGACCATAGGAAATTAGAACAATGTTCCGGAGGAGGATGAGAGTTTTTATTCATTTTTATAATTATTATTTTCTAAAAGCTGCCATGGCTGAAATTTCTCTCAGTGAAATGTGGTGAGGGATGAAGACAGATTTGTTTATATTCTAACCAAACAAAAATTATGTCTGATCAAGGTATGCTGCATCAGAGCTGTGAGAGAAAGAGAGAAAAAGAAAGAGAGAGAGAGATGACAGAGAAAAAAGAAAGAAAAAGACAGAAAAATAAAGAGAGAAAGAGAAGACAGAAAAAGACAGAGAAAGAGAGAAAAGAAGGAGAAAGACAGAGAAACAGAGAAAGACAGAGAGGGAAAAGAAAGAGAAAAAGAGAAGACAGGGAGAAAAAGGCAGAGAGAAAGACAGAGAAAGAAAGAGAGAGAGAGAGAAGAGAGAAAGAGCAAGAAAAAGACAGAAAGAGAGGAAAAAAGAGAGAAAGAGAGAGGAAAGACAGAAAGAGAAAGAGAAGACAGAGAAAAAAGACAAAGACAGAGAAAAAGAGATGACTGAAAGAAAAAAGACAGAGAGAAAGAGAAGACAGAGAAAAAAGAGAGAAAGACAGAGAGAAACAGAGAGAAAGAGAAAGACAGAGGGAGGGAAAAGAAATAGAAAAAGAAAAGAGAGAGAGAAAAGAGCGAGAGAAAGACAGAGAAAGAAAGAGAGAGAGAGGATAGAGAGAGAAGACAGAGAAAGAGAGAGAGAAAAAAAGAGAAAAAGAAGCCAGAGAAAGAGAGAGAGAGAGAGAGAGAGAGAGAGAGAGAGAAAGAGAGAGAGAAAAAACAGAGAGAGAAAGGAAATGGCATCTCTCAGTGAGAATAAAATAAAATGATCACTGCATTCTAACCAGACATGTGTCCTCGTTATACAGAGCTAAGAAAAAGACACACACTGAGAACAAGGCAGCAAGACATGAGAGGGAGCAGGGAGAGGGGGACCGGAGACAGAGGGATGGAAAGAGCAGGGAGGGAGGGATCAGGGACAGAGGGATCAGAGACAGAGGGAGAGAGGAAGCGATGGAGCAGGCATGGTCGTGTGTATGGTGGTAGACACAAAGGTGATTCACAGGGTGACGCAGGCATGTGGGGGAACTTTGGGGACCGGGGACGATACGGGGGCAGTTTGACGGAAAGGTTTAAAACACTCACTCCGTTTGTGGTGGAGCGGGACACACACACGGCCATTCCCCTGCTGCATCGGCCTCGGAGAGAGAGGAGGAATATCCTGTACAGAGATACAGAGATACACGCTGACCCACCGTCTCTCTGTCACTCCTCTTGCACAGTGTTGGCTCTCTCCAGTCAAATTTGTTGCATTAATAAGAATTCATGCACAATCTGTAATCTTTATTACTTTACAGTTACAACTCATGTTGAGTGAAATGAAGGAGTTCCTGTTATCTCTTTTGTTACAGCAACAATAAACGCTCGTTCCCTCATCAGCCTCTCGTTATTCTTTCTCCAAGTTAATAAGACCAAAAACAAAAAAGCAGTTACTGAGAAACCATAAAGAAGTGTAAACTGTCCTGTCCTGAAACTTACAACTCTGACTGTTACAAAGTACTGATACTGGAGACTCCTTCCACAAACTGTCTAATAAATGAATGTTTCCTTAGAGAAAAAATAAATAAAAAAAATCACACTCATGATTACACACATGGAGAATCAACTGTAGGAGTCTCTGAATGAGCCATTACTATAAAAAGGAAACGTAGTAAACACCACTGCAGTGTGTAAACAAATAAATGTTGATGTGTGTACGATCAAAGAGTCACATTCTCTCAGAATTAAGACTGGTCTACAGAAAATACCTGAATACAGCATCATCACGAACACCAAAGAGTGATCAGGACAAGTTCTAAGGAAAAATAAAATAAAATAAAAACCAAGCACAACATTAAATACACCATCCAGATCTACACGCCTGAGCACTCCCCGGAGTGAACACTCCACACAGACTGAATGCTAATCACAGCCTAAACGCTCCACACAGAGTGAACGCTCTTCACGACCCAAAGACTCCACACAGAGTGAACACTCCACACAGAGTGAACGCTCTTCACAATCCAAAGACTCCACACAAAGTGAACACTCCACACAGAGTGAACGCTGTACACAGAGTGAACGCTCTTCACGACCCAAAGACTCCACACAGAGTGAACGCTCTACACGACCCAAAGACTCCACACAGAGTGAACGCTCTAAACGACCCAAAAGACTCCACACAGAGTGAACGCTGCACACAGAGTGAACGCTGCACACAGAGTGAACGCTCTACATGACCCAAAGACTCCACACAGAGTGAACGCTGCACACAGAGTGAACGCTCCACACAGAGTGAACGCTGCACACAGAGTGAACGCTCCACACAGAGTGAACACTCTTCACAACCCAAAGACTCCACACAGAGTGAACGCTGCCCACAGAGTGAATGCTCCACACAGAGTGAACGCTGTACACAGAGTGAACGCTCTACACGACTCAAAGACTCCACACAGAGTGAATGCTCCACACAGAGTGAACGCTGTACACAGAGTGAACGCTCTACACGACCCAAAGACTCCACACAGAGTGAATGCTCCACACAGAGTGAACGCTGTACACAGAGTGAACGCTCTTCACGACCCAAAGACTCCACACAGAGTGAACGCTGCACACAGAGTGAACGCTCTTCACGACCCAAAGACTCCACACAGAGTAAACGCTCTACACAACCTAAAGACTCCACACAGAGTGAACGCTCTACACAGAGTGAAGACACCATACAGAGTGAACACTGTACACAGAGTAAATGCTCTACACGACCCAAAGACTCCACACAGAGTGAACGCTGCACACAGAGTGAACGCCCTTCATGACCCAGACTCCACACAGAATGAACGCTTCACACAGAGTGAACGCTCCACACTTCCCAAAGACTCCACAAAGAGTGAACGCTTCACACAGAGTGAACGCTCCACACTTCCCAAAGACTCCACAAAGAGTGAACGCTGCACACAGAGTGAACGCTGCACACAGAGTGAATGCTCTTCACGACCCAAAGACTCCACACAGAGTGAACGCTCCACACAGAGTGAACGCTCTACACAACCTAAAGACTCCACACAGAGTGAACGCTCTACACAGAGTAAATGCTCTACACGACCCAAAGACTCCACAGAGTGAACGCTCCACACGGAGTGAACGCCCTTCATGACCCAAAGACTCCACACAGAGTGAAGACACCACACAGAGTGAACGCTGCACACAGAGTGAATGCTCTACATGACCCAGACTCCACACAGAATGAACGCTTCACACAGAGTGAACGCTCCACACTTCCCAAAGACTCCACAAAGAGTGAACGCTTCACACAGAGTGAACGCTCCACACTTCCCAAAGACTCCACAAAGAGTGAACGCTCCACACTTCCCAAAAACTCCACAAAGAGTGAACGCTTCACACAGAGTGAACGCTCCACATTGCCCAAAGACTCCACAAAGAGTGAACGCTCAACGCTGCCCAAAGACTCCACACAAAGTAAAGACACCACACAGAGTGAACGCTTCACACAGAGTGAATGCTCCGCACTGCCCAAAGACTCCACACAAAGTGAAGACACCACACAGGGTGAACGCTTCACACAGGGTGATTGCTTATCTCGCCCTGAACACTCCATACAGAGCGAACGCACCACATGGCCTGAATGGAGCTCAAAGATTGAAACACTCCACACTGAGCAAACGCTAATCTCGACCTGAACACTCCACACAGAGCGAGCACTCCAAACGGCCCGAACAACTGGGCTTGAATCCCCATGCTTGCGTAGGTTTCTTCTGGGTGCTCCGGTTTCCTCCCACAGTACAACCTTAGGTTATCTGGTGACCAAATTCCCATATGTGCGAATGTAAGTGCCAGGTGTAACTTCGTAGGTTGTAATACTACAAAATGCTGAAAAGGTCAAGGTGGGTGAGTACCTAAGCACTCTGTGTGTCTGTTTTGCTTGTGAAGTACATTTATTTCAGTACCTCTGTTTGTGTGTGTGTGTGTGTGTGTGTGTGTGTGTGTGTGTGTGTACATGAGTGTGTAAAGTGCCCCCCTGTTTGCTCAGCGATATTGAAGGCTTGGTCCTTACTTTAGGTTTATTCAGCATCTGTAAGAAATTCTAAAGTTGGCAGCAGATCCACAGACTATAAAATTTCCAAAAAGATGAAGATTCAAAAATAATAATTTAACTGTACAGCTCTATGGAGTATCGACCTTGAAAGACATGAAATGTGAATGTGCTGAGGTGTGAGATGTGTTCAGTGTGGTGTTAGTGTGTTGGTTGGTGGTGGATGTTTACTGTGTTCCCCCTGGGAGTAGAGAGTGCTGGAGTGTTGCTTTGATGTCATAGAACATTGTTTAGGTTATGGTTAGTGCTGTTGCTGTGGAATTTAACAGGAGAAAAGATTTCAGTTATCTCGAACACGAGTTCTGCTGTAAGCTTCTAACAACTTCAAAACTTCTTTCCTCTATCACTTTTTATGTCTCAGTCTCAGACTTATGAGAAATCCAGAGTAGAAGGAGTGGAGACATGACACTGGAGTACATTACAGACTCTCTCTCTCTCTCTCTCTCTCTTGTATCATTATTAGCTCATATAGCTCAGGATAAACAGTGGGCTGTAAAACAAAAGCAGTTTTCCGCATTTTGCCACTGTAGTCCAGCGCTACCCAAAATGCTTTTCTACTGCAGCAGAAGATGAAGCAGTGAGAGAAAGAAACCTGGCCTCGATGCTGCTGTGTAATTTTGTGGGGGGGAAACCCCCCCCCCAAAAAAAAAAAAAAAAACTCAGTTTGTCTCTTCACTCTGAGACGCACAGCAGATCGTTTATTTTCTGCATTCATTCCTCAAAGCTGTAGTCTCAGAACACAGGGATGAAAACCGGTGGCGTCAAATCAACTTCACAAGTTCTTTATCTGCTGCAAACACAGTGCAGAAGTGTCTTTATGAGGAGAAGGATGTGGACCGCTCAGAGACCAGAGCATTATTAAAAGAAGTATGAGCAAAATAAAAGCTCCAGACTTCACCAGGCTTCCGGATGCCAAGACCATGATGAATGGATGTGTGCAGAAGATGGTCTGTAATGCAAAGGGAGAACTTGCTCTTGTGTGATCTCAGCTCAAGTGAGGAGCAGTGTTAAGTCCAACGCCACCATCTGACAGTTTAATGGAACTAAAATATGTTACGCTGACATTTATCTAGACACTCAACCACACACAGACAGCGGAGTGGCACTAAAACCTATATTATATATAGATATGACAGTAATGATTATTTAAAAACACGGTTCCTTTAAAGGTCCACAAAGGATAGGTGAGGAGATGTGTCTTCATCAGAGAAAAAAATAATATTTTGAGAATAAAATCATGAATGACGCAAAAGTTTACCTGTAAGAGCAGTAGACGAGAACTGGGTCAGATTATCCTTCAGTGAAGTATGAGCATGATTACTTTACAGCAGAGTCAATCGAATTAACACACCTTTTATTTTATTAATTCAACAAATCAAAATACTGAATAAAAAAGTGTGATAAAATCTACATCACACACACACACACACACACACACACACACACACACACACACACACACACACACACACAGAAATCTCAAGGCATCAAGTAGTACTTCTGAAAGACTCCCAAACAATATGTCCCACCTTCAAAAACTTTATATCTACGCATTTACTGGAGTAAGCAGAATCACATGATGTAGGCCATGCCCATTTTTGCCTCAAATATTTTTTCGCAAAATGGCAGAATTCATGAAACCTAATTTTTCGAGCTCCTACAGTCTCTGCCCGATCTGCATAAGCCTTTGATTATAGAATCTGCAAAAATCAATTGACAAAAAGTAATCTAAAGAATGCACTCATAGGTATGCTAATTAATACCAAACAAATTTTAGCTAGCATACTAATTACAAAGCCTTGCATATCTTGGCCATCGGAAATGGTATCAACTTTAGATTCTTTGTGATGACACTCTGGTGCTCTAAATTAAATATGGCAGGCAACAGCCACTAGGGAGTGCTACAAATACGACAAGTCTATATCTCCAGAGTTGTTTACCCGATTTGTATAAAACTTGGTGGCTACATTCAAGGACCACTTCTGTTTCCACCCCAAAATGGTGTTATGATTGCTTAAAGTGAGCATGGCCTATTACACCACCAATTACAATGTTTAAAATGAACTTGTTAGATCCAAAAAATGTACAACTTAGACAGAAAATGCTTCAAATACGTCAAATAAAAATGGCACATGTGCACCACCTCGCCGTAAAAGGGACTTGCGCGGGAGGGCTTGGACTCTTATTTTTTTTGCGTTTGACTCTTATGATAACTGCTTGCAGTTCTAGTTATCATTGTGATTATTATTACTCTTCTTATGTTGATGATGATGATTATTATTGATGTGCAGTCAGGTGTAGTGAGGAAGTGAGTTGCAGAAGTGAGAGGGGTGAGATAAGAAGAGGTGGAGCGAGGTGATGAGGTGAGATGGGGTTAGATGAGATCAGAAGGTGAGGTGGAGTGAGGTGAGGTGAAGTGAGATGAGGTGAAGTGAACTGAAGTGGAGTGAGGTGCGATTGAGGCGAAATTAAGTGAAGTGGTGTGAGAATCAGAATACCTTACTGATACCAGAGGAAATTGTGTATTAAAACACAGAGCTAAACACAGAGGTCACCAAAACATTTTCCATAGGAAAACAATGGTCCGCTCACATCAACATGGAAGAGGAGCTTATATTGCCTGTCTGAATATCCTGTGCTTTATGAATGCACACAAAAATGTACAAGAATAATAACTGGAAACACGTTTCTTGAAACCGTCGGCGTTTTCAATGAGAATATATTTACATACGTTTAACTCTTTCTGTTTCTATACTTGCTACGCAACAACAACAACAATAATAAGAAGAATGATAACAACAACAACAACAATACTAATAACAACAATAATAAGAATAATAATGATGATAACAACAACAACAATAATAATAAGCTATTTAATATGATTAAATGAGCTAATTTAAACTCAAATATTATAAGATAATGATATTAATGCTGTAGTGAAGTTCGATGTTGCTTATAGTTACACTCTGACAGATTTTTAAGTGGGAAACATATAAGGGAGTTTCCTAGGAAACAAAAGCTGATGACACTTCAGTGGAAAGCGATTCATGTGCTGCTTCCAGTGTGAATGCGGCTTAAGTCAGCCAGTTCATATTTCAAAAGGGACATTGAAATGTTCTAACTAGACTGCAATCTTTGTGAATCTACAGATTAGTTTTTCCTGCTTGCTTTTCTTTTTTTGACAAGCTCCTCAAGGCGAGAAGTCATCTTCCTTTTATAAGCTTGTCTGGCAGGCACACAAAACCCTGGCGTGTCTTTTACTTTGCAGCTGTTAAGCTCCAAGAGAGTGTTTATGTTTCTTTTCCTTAACTATTTTATCCAGCTATTTTCTATACAGCTTCTTTGCATATAAGTTTCTGCAGATGTTAAACTTTTTCTTTATATCTTTGTCAATGACTCTCTTCTTTAACGCTTGAACCACGTTTACTGAGTGTAAAACACACCACCGTTAAACATATTGTCCTGGACTTGAGAATAGTTTTCACTGAATACATACCAGACTGAACGACAATGACAAACAGCAAATCTGTGTAATCCATGGAAAAATCTCATTCCTGGGTGCGGTGGAGTGAGGTGGAACATTTGGGGTGTGGTGAAGTGAGATGAGGTGAAGAGAGGTGGAGTCAGGTGCAGCGAAGTGTAGTGTGGTGGAATGAGCTGAGGTGGAGTGAGGTGAGATGATGTGAGGTGAGATGAGGTGAGGTGAGATGAGGTGAAGTGAGGTGAAGTGAGGTGAGGTGAGTGATGTTGGTTTGTAAATAGTGTACTCACAGCCTGTGATCTCCATGGAGTCTGAGTGCTCTTGTCCTGAAGTGCTTGTCTCTGCGGCCCCCCCTGCTGGCAGAGGCATGGTGTCACCACTACAGGAGCTGACTGTTCAACAAGAAAAAATAAAAGTAAAATAATGGAAAGAGTCACCAGTGTCAGTGGTCCGAGGTAAAAGTGTAACTTTAAACATTTAAAATATTAAAATTTAGTAAACATTTAGTGTAGTTATAAATTGAAAATCAAAATGATCTTGGGGATGTGCGGTTCAAGGAAAATAATGAGTTTTCTCTAACAGTATGAGATGGAGAGTGTGCTGGTTTTAGAAGGTTCAGAAGACCTCTATGAGTGTGCTGGAGTCAGGGCTGGGGGAGAGGCTCGAAGGTGAGCGCCTGCTGGTCGGGCTTCCGCCCATGGAGCTCGGCCGGGCCCAGCCCGAAGAGGAGACATGGGACCGCTCTCCCATGGACTGACCACCTGTGAGAGGGGCTATAGGGGTCGGGTGCAGTGTGAGCCAGGTGGCAGTCAAAGGCATGGGCTCTGCCGGACTGATCCTCGGCTACTGGCTCTGGCTTTTGGGACATGGAATGTCACCTCTCTGGTGAGGAAGGAGCCTGAGCTGGTGCGCGAGGTTGAGAGATACCGACTCCCTCGTCCCCTCCCTCTGGGGACTCTCTCGTCATCCTGGGAGACTTCAACGCCATGTGGGCAATGACAGTGTGACCTGGAAGGGTGTGATTGGTAGGTACGGCCTCTCCAATCTGAACCCGAATGGTG
>JBCNYH010000021.1:17598889-17617271 GCA_039654325.1 Tandanus tandanus
GGGTGCCCAGAGGGCAGTTCGGGGTTAAGTGGCTTGCTCAAGGGCACTTCAGCCATGAAGGTGGAAAAAAGAAAGGTACAACTCACTCCCCACACCGCCACCCATTTTTCCCTGCTGGTTCAGGATTCGAACCAGCGACCTTTTGGTCCCAAACCCGCTTCTCTAACCATTAGCCCATGGCTGCCCCTGGCTGTTTTCACTTCCAGCTTGTTTGCTAAATCTGCAGCAGGGGTTTTTTTGTTTTGTTTTTTTTACATAATATTGTTTCCCCTTTGGTTCAAATTTTACGCATTCTTTCAAAGTGTTTTTTGAAAATTCTTACTGCTTCTCAATGAAGAGAGTGTTTTCTCTCTGCAGGTCATGCAGCTACATTTTTATTCAACAAGAGACAGAATACTACATTTGCCAATGTTGTTCAGTGAAGTGATAAAATATTTATGAAAAGTGCTCTGCAGGCAAATGTGCTCTTTATTTTCAACTGTAAAGAGTACGAGTATTTGTCATCCTTACAGCATAATTTGTGCGCATGTAATATGTTTAAGCAATACAGATGCCATCATAAATGCCCATAAAAAGCACAAAACTGGGTTATTTTATCCCACAGATTGCTAGAGGGGGCTGAATCAATGGTTAGCAGGCATTTTTTTCCAGAAGCAATGTGAATTCGTTGGTCAGGTTTGTCCAACGCAGGTAAACAAGCAGATCTATTCAGCGAGCGACATTTTAGGTGATAAAAAAACGAGTTTTTGGCTAGCAGTTTGGAGGAAATGGGTGTAAATGGTTACCTATTTGAACCAGAGAGGGAGGAGTGTTGTGGAGGCAGTGAGACGTCACATTCTAGTGACTCTGAGGATGAGAATACTGCCAGAGATGAGCGTGATGGTAAATCCAAAATGGCTTGTGCAGCCAACGTTTTGCCAACTCGGCTTTCATGTCGTCAGTTGGTTTAGGAACACAAACGTATGTTTTCCGTGATTTCTGCGCTTGTTGTCCACGCAGCTCAGCACTGGCCGATAATATGTTATAATGCACAGTCAGCCCAGCCAATCCAACAACTTTGCGTCGCTACCAGGCTGTAACAGCACTCACGTGTACTTTGACAAGGGGCATGGTAACTGATGTTGCCGGAAGGAATGTCATACATGATCGTTTTAAATAGCTAATAACACAAATTCACCACAGGTACCCTTTAACCAAATTACTCTATTATTATGGTCATCACATATGCCTAGAACAAGGCGTAGAGTCTTGCTATGTACTGTTAACCACAGGTGCTGGTTATAATGTGGTGTAGAATGATGTGGGAAAAAACCCAAAACTTTAGCACATTATTAAGAAAAGTGGTTTAGCATGCTGCTGCAGTAAAATCTAATTAGCGCTCATTCCTAATCAGAACAGAGCGTACACAGTGCAACACACTGGCATACCATTAAAGGCATCAGCTACTCGTGAGTGAATGACAACATTAATATCAACTTGATAAAGTGAAGTCTACTAGCTCAATAAGCGTTGTTTTATTTCTACCTCGATTCAGCTACCTTCCCTATAGCGAGTGTGTTTCCTGTTGCATGTAAGACCTACAGTGGAAGAGCTAAAATTTTATTTGAAAATTTTACATCTCAAAATTGGATGTACGGACATAATCCACTCCATAACCCACATCCTCTCGGCTAACCTTTACAATACACCCTACAGGAGATATGATTTTGTGTGTCATGTACACACTGCACTTAAACTTTGCCTTTGTTTTCAGAAACAGAATGGCAGCATTGTAATCATGCAGGGCTTCGAGATTTTTGAAATCTGTCTATTAGTTTTAGGTATACTCATATAATTTAACAAAGGCACGCTGAAGAACTGATACCGCATGATTTCCACTGAGATGTGGCCAAATAGCGCCACAACAGGTTAGCAGGGTTAGTAACAGTAACAGGTTAGCAAACTGTGTTAGCAGGGCACATTGCCTACCAAGCTGTCAGGACAGCGAATTTCGGTAACAAACCGGCGTTGGCCTGTACAATTATATTAACACCCCTGGAGCACAAACACCACCATCATAAATAGCTACTGCTGGCCTTATATGGAAGTCATTACTGAATTGCAGGCCTTTTTTACCTACTAAGAGAATTCACCACTGTTTACATTAGGCCTGTCACAAAAACAATATATTTTTTTTACAATAACCCAATTTTTTTTTTTAGAAAATATATTATTCAAGAATGTATCCTGATTGATTATTATCAGTTTATTAAATTCCAACAAGAAAAAGGATTTTTTTTTATGAATCTAGTAATGCAGTTGAACTGTGTGTATCTATTGTATTCCAGTCAGTCAGTCAGTCAGAGACACAGGAGAGGAGAGCGGAGAGAAAGTGAGCTTCAGCGGAACCAGGAAGAGGCTCCTAGCATGTTTTTTTTCTCATGTAAATAAACACACATTCAATGTGGTGATTGTGGTCAGGAAAATTACCCTGATTATTTGCGTTAACTGTATGACAGGGTGATTGACTATTGTGACAGGTTTAGTTTACATCTGCATTGTGTACATCCCACCACACACTAACACTAAGCTAGCATTAGTACAAATGCAGGACATCATGAACCATTACATTAGGTATACACCGATCAACCATAACATTAACATCACCAGAGTAGTGTGTATCTAGGCGGCCCCATATACACTGAACTGCAATACACTGTGTATTCTGATTCCTTTCTATCACATCCAGCATTAACAGTTTCAATAATTTGTGCCCCAGGAGCTCTTCTGTGGGATCAGACCCGATGTACTAGCCTTCACTCCCCTCATGCATCAAAGAGTCTTGTGCTTTCATGACACTCTTCCAGTTCACTGGTTGTTCTTCCATGTACACCTTGGGTAGGTGGGGTGTGGGATGGAAATAGGATAACCATGGAGATCAAAAGGACGACATCGCCCTTAGCAAACCATTGTTTCACCCCAGCTGAGGAACTTAACCACATTTATGTACAGTCTGATAAAGAAAATAAAGATCAGGCCCCTCTTCTGCAATGAAAGCACACCGTTTTAAGTCCTCAATAAGTCACACACTGCTTATGAAACATCATCCTCAGAAACAGACAGTGTGGCGGGTCACGTACTTATAGTCTGTGTGGATCAGTTTGGGTAGCTTTTCACAAACATCTCATATCTCTTTCTATCATCATGTGTTTCTACATGCTTCAAAACATCAAACACTATCCCCAGTGTCTGAACAGTCAGCAGTCTCACTCCTGAACCACTATAGGCTGGTGGAACCTACCCCCTTAGGCATCAATAAATAAATAAATAAATATTAAATACATTTTGTGTGTTTCCCCTAGCCCGACCGACCCGGCAAAATCGTGCCGACCCAAAAGATTTTTTTGCATATGAAAAAAACAAAAAACAAAATAAGAACTAAACCGACCGTCCTCTCGGTTTTGTGATTAATCGGATTTTTTAATGCTTTGAGGCACCTGCCAGCTGTTTTTTTTTTTTTTTACGTGACATTCACCTACGAAGTCAGCGTGAGCGCTTCGTATTTATTACAGACTTGCAAAATCAGTCAATAAGAATGTGTTTCAGTGTTGCAAAAGTTGCAACACTAATTCTACTGACAAACTTCGTTTGGACCAATGACGTGGAGAATAATCTAGACTGTGCGCTGCCCCCTCTCTCATGGGTAACTGGCTTCAACTTCTGGTCATGGAGAGGGGAAAAAAACCCCGAGGTGTGTGGTTTGTGTTGTGGATTCGTGTTATTTCTGTTATAATGGTTCGTTCTTGTTGCGCTGTTGGCAGTAAAATCTGCACAGATGGTCTCAAAGAAATCTCTCTTCACCGGTGTTTTCATTCCTTGTAAAACGGGAGTCATGCTGATGTTTATGGATAATAGCATAGCATTCCAGGCACAGGCACTTAATACTATAGACTACAGCTGGTTTAAGGAAGTACAGACTGATCTGCACAACACATAGTGTAGGGAGAAGCGAGCCAAGGTCTGCACTGACAAGATTCTACAAGAGCTAACAGAGCAGAAGAAACTGTCTGAAGATTTGGGTCATTTTAAAAAGATACTACCATGATTACGCTCATAGCATGTGGTGCTTATTTAAGAGTATTTAAGTTGAATGATGTTTCCTTGTATATAAATCTTAACTCAAGAGTTCGACTAAAAGCAGCTTATTGGTCACATTTACAAATACAGAATAATTATAGTTTTTGGACACTTCTGAACACTTTTGAACAGTTCTGACATAAATTCATTCATGGTATTCAGGGTATAATATATACAAAAAAAAACAATTTCAAAAGAAAAAAAATGCCGACCTACCAACCCTATTTTTATTTTATTTATTTTTTGAGCCCATTATGGAAAACAAAGCATTTTTTCTTTTAGGCCTTACCCCTAAATATCTGGAAAGCCTGGTCAAGAGACACCTCTAGCAGTTTACCTGTAAATAGAACAGATCGGGAGAAGATGAAACAGCCATTGTTTCATCCATTTTACTTCTGCCTTCGTTCATACCCAACAAACTCATCACCAAACTACACGGCATGGGACTTAACCCCTCATTATGCAACTGGGTGTTGGACTTAACAAATCGTTCAGAGTCCATCAGACAGAGTAAGCACTGAACCATTCACTTCAATACCGGTGCTCCACAGTAAGGCCAAACCCGCTACTTTACTACCTTTTTACACTCAGTGATGATATTACTGCGCTCGGTCTCATCTCAGACAGCCACGAGTCTGTGTATAGGAATGAAGCATAAAAACGTGGCATGGAGAAGGTTGCCAACTTTGAGATCCTGGGCCTGAGGAACAGTCCTGGAGCACCAACACCCCCTTAATGTTTGGGAAAGCTGCCTTTGAGGATTGAGAAGCACTGCCTCTTTTACCTGAGAAAACTAAAGAAAGCAAACTTATCACAGATGTTTCTTATGGGTTTCAACCACAGAAAGTGTGAGAACATCCATGTCAGTGTGGTACTCCAGCTGCTAGAAGTCAGAGCAGAAAACTCTTTAGAATGTAATAAAGACTGCTGGGAAAATCATTGAGGTCCAACAACCAGTTTCTGGTATCACTACCTAAACCTTTTGCTGCTACGTCGATCTCAAAGCACTGTCAGAGAGCAATCCCATCAACCCATCACCTGTTGGAACTTCTGCCCTCAAGAAGGAGGTACAAGTCTATCTAAGAACAGTACGAACATGGTGGCTTAATTCCCAAGCAGTAAAGCTGCTTTTACACAGGCAACAGTGCCAGAATAACCTGGACCTGGAGCAAGTAGCCCTGGTCCACCTGGCCATGTAAAAAAGGATCTGTTATGGAACTTAACACTGGGTGCAACTTGCTCCATTTTTGAGCTGTTCCAGAACATCTTGCAACTTGCCAATCAAACGCAGTTGGTTCACCTGCACTTTAGTGTCCATCTGAGTTATTAGGATGTTTCATGGGCTTTGGTGGCAGATGGGTGGTTCTTCTCCAGTGGTTTAGTAAAGGTTTCAGTGAAATTATAATCACAGTTTCCTCTAACAGCAGTTCTTCAGAATGATCATGTTGCGGCTTTCGCCACTTTCCAGCCAAAAATGTGAGATTCTGAACACAGTCCACTGGGGAAAATATACAGGACAATAAATGTTATGCTGATTAAAATTGATTTTAGAAATATGCAATGTATGGTAATGTGTGGTAATGTGTGGTAATCTATGCCAGAATATCAAATATTGCAATTATCATTATCATCAGCAGACATTAGGTCTAGACATTAAACTCAGCTGGATGTCAGGATTAACATAGGCTTGGTGAAGGACTGAACACAGCGGTGGGACGATTCAGTCAGTCAGTGTGTGTGAATGACAGAAACAAAAAACAATAAATCATCGTCATCACCCAAACTCCTACAGAAATCAGTTCATTTTCAGTGAGTGTGTGGGCACCTGCGTGTGTGCGTGAAAGTAGGGGTGTGTGTGTGTGTGTGTGTGTGTGTGTGTGTGTGTGTGTGTGTGTGTGTGTGTGTGTGTAGTCAGGGCAATACTGCCCCCTACAGGTGATTAAAAGTTATTTTATAATGTAAATAATTGCTGAAGTTGTTGTATTCTGTGCTTTTCCACTCCTGTGTTGTATCCGTGTACACGAGTAATGCAGTAAGGCCATGCTATTACTGGTCATTCCGCTCTGCCAGCACTAAGCTAATTCTGGGAAGTGAGACTGTAAACAGATGAAGAAATGAACCATGAATGGCGGAAGTGGCGTCATACACACTCACAAAATTACATTAACTTACACACACCTGAAGGAACACACAGCATCAGGAAAGAGACGTACATTAGTCCAATATCAAAGTATTAACAACTATGCCATATCCTTAACAATAGAGAGATAGACTGATTCTGAACTGGTGCGATGCTGAACAGAGAGGTTTACATTCTGTGAGTTCTAGTGCCGTAAGTGTTTTTCTGTTTGAACTGAAGCTGTTAAAACATAAATGAGAACAGGAAGTCACTTGTATCAATGACATTCCACAGCCCTAAATATATCTATAACTGATAAATGAATGTCACTCTTAAATAATTAATTAAAACAGTTGCATTCGGCTCTTGAACTCTTGCACAAATCCTTCAAAGAAGTCTCTTGTGACTCAATACTGGAACCACCCTCACAGTGCTTACAGGTACAACAGGAAGTACAGCCACGGCCTGAGATCATGCAATACTATTCATCAGCACAAGAGGGCACACACACACACACACACACACACACACACACACACACACACACGCACGCAGCAGGGGTTGAATTTCACACTAGTCTGCTGGCCCGCAACGAGTAAAAAATCTATAGGGCGAGTGAAATTACCTAGCAAGTCATCCTGCTGGCGACCGGACAAATCCAATAGGCGAAGAAGATCTAGTGTTCCTGACCAGTAAATATGAAGGAGGACTAGTAGTTTCATAATTTCACTAGTCCTGTTGGACAGTAGCTTAGTTTTGCTAAATTCCACCCCTGCCACAGTAATTCCAGAACAACAACAAAAAAAACCTTCATATATACTGATCTTTTATATAGTGATTTTAAAAATAACACCGTTCAGATATGTTATATTTCCGAGTTGACTGTGTGCTGTAGGTACAGCATCTACACTTACACAGGCTAAAGTACTTTATACTTGAACATCAGAAGACAGAAGACGAACAAAGCCAATTCTGTGTTTTTTTGTTGAAGTAATAAACACAAAATTAAACTGATTCAGTGAGGAAAAGAAAGCTGGTGTGACGAATAATGAAGTGAGTGAACAGTCACTGAATATGTTTGTGAAGTCTTTGAACTCACCTGTATTCAGCAGTATGAGCGACTCGAAGCACTGCAGCAAAAGTCATGTTTAAATCCACAGGATTACATTCAGGATTAAACTGACTGTTATAATGAACTACAGCCACTACACTGCCTCAGACTTTATATGTTTATATTAACACAACACCCTGAGAGGAGATTCCTGATTTTCGTAGAGAAGGAACAGGAAGAAAGGCAGTGTGAATTAGAGTTGTTGTGGTCTGTATTGCCATGATGTGTAGTCTTCTACAGAGGTGCGAGTCATGCTCCAGCTACGCAGTAACACTGTACCCACAGCATTAGAAGTAGTAGAAGCAGTAGTGGAAATATTGCCAAATATTATTATCAGTACAACTACTACTACTACTAATAATAGTTATTAATATTATTGTTGTTGTTGTTATTATTATTATTATTATTATAATATAAGCACTAGGTTATGTAACCTACCTGGGATCTGAAACTTCCACAAACTACCTCCAAGTTTGGGTTTTTAGCAATTGCACACTCTGCTCACCTTTCCAAGAACCATTTAAGTGCAGTGAATGTGCTAACTCTGCAGTCAGCTTCTTCAGACTGGGCATGTTCACCTGGGTGTTATAAGTGTGTAATTAAGTTTGTTGTTCTAAAAGTTTTTGTGGACGTTCCTTGGCCTTACATGTATTACATATATCACACATTATGTCTTTATTAAACTATATGTGGCTTTATTAAAAGTGTGCCCGACTGTGCTGTTATCACTGAGCGCTCAGTGGCTGTTATATGCGCAGGTGACCTAATGACCTGGGCCGGAACCATAGACATACATATGTGACAGGGACCGGCTCAGAATCGGAAATAGGCTATGTGAGAATGATCGGCCAATCACTGGTCTATGGCCAGTTTCTCGGTGCATCTGTAATTTTTTTTTCCCATTTCTTTTCTGATATTACATTTGAACGAGCTTTAACATGGCAGCTTAGGCTAGGTCTGGCTATACAGTTCAGCTTTTGACAAATGTTCAGCTAAATTTTCACTGTTAAGCTACAATAATAAATTATTGTAAAAAGCAAAAAACCTCACTGACTCAAATAAACCCGGACTTCCACCTTAACACCGCCTTACACATCAACTGGCAGTAACTGTTGGGCCAAATCCCCTGGGTTTCTAACCTCGAGCTAGCCCCAGAGAAAGATCAGCCCCAGAAGTGCCACTAGAAAGATAATGGCTTCGGCTCGCTCTAGCCTGCCTGGTTTCAGCTCGATAGTGGAATCGCTGCTTGAGAACACCAAACATTTATTGGTCCACACTCATACACCTATACACACAGTCTATGGAGCTTAACTTACCATGCTGTTAAGGTTGGAGTCAAAGCTCCCACAGAGCTGTGTGGCCTGTCCAATCGGCTCCAGAACCTCCTCGTCCCACATATAGGTTCCTCCGGAGCTGTCTGAAGGGGAGAGCTCCAGAGACGAGCCATGTGGTAAATCTCTCTCTGCACACAGTGCTCGAGTCCCACAGAGACGTGAGCCATCAGTCACGTCCCTGCTACCTGCACAGAACAAATAACGCAGCAAACCTCACTACTGACACACTTTTCCCTTCCTTTCTATTGCATTAAAAACAAAGACCCAGTGAATTTTCAGCCATTAAACACGCCTTGTTAAAAATTACTGTTATTATCGATCACAGTACTCACTCACTCACTCATTTGCTGAGCTGTTTAATCCTTCTAGGGTCACAGGGAGGCTGGAGCCTATCTCAACCAACACTGGGCAGAGGTAGGGTACATCCTGAACAGCTCACCAGACCATCAGAGGGCCAAGACACACACAACCATTCACACTCGCACCTAGGGGCAATTTGGAACAGTCAATTAGCCTACTGTGCATGTCGTTGGATTGTGGGAGGAAACTGGAGTATTCGGAAAAGATGCAAAACTCACACAGAAACGCCAAAGCCTGGGACTTGAGTCCAGGACCGTATTGCTTTTGGGTGACATGCTAACCACTACACCATGGTGCAACCTAATCACATAAAAGTAAAATAAATTTCTACTGCATTTATGCAGGGTCACAAAATATTTAACTCAGTTTCAGTTATCATTTTACCTTCATAAATTAGTGACCTCAGATGGCACGGTGGCGTAGTGGTCAGCACGTCTGCCTCACAGCAAAAAAGTCCTGTCAAGAACATTTCTGTGTTGAGTTTGCATGCTCTCCCTGTTCTTGCATGAGTTTCCTCTGGATACTCCGGTTTCCTTCCACAATCCAAAGACATTAGACTAATTGACTGGCCAGCTGTTCAGGGTGTACCCCACCTTTGCCTAGTGTCAACTGCTATAGACTCCAGCCTCCTGGTGACCTCCTAGTGAAGAGGATTAAGCGGTTCAGCAAATGAGTGAATGAGAGTGAGTTAGAAATCAGTGATTCCTTCCCCAATGAAGAAAACAGTGTACGGATTTCTGTTGGACTGAAGTCCAACAGATGACAGGGTACTCATTCATTAATTTATTCATTTTCTGAACCGCTTAATCCTAATTAGGGTTGCGGGGAGGCTGGCACCCATCTCAGCCGACTCTGGGCAACGGCAGAGTACACCCTGGACAGCTCGCCAGACCATAACCCAGTTAGCTGCACTGGGGGGACAGCAGTGACAACACGGTGATAGTGGGGCTTGAACCCCAGTAAGCCAGCACCCTACCACCAGGCCACCACTGCCCCTGACAAGATAACGCATATTATAATTTTTTATTATTTGATAATGTGTAAAGAACCATCTTCAGATGAAAGTGTACCTACGCTTACCTGTAAGGCTCATCTGGGCCCAGTCTACTCTCTCGGACACAAAGCTGTGCAGACTTTTCACCGATGACCCTTCCTGACACAAACCAGCCAGACCATCATCCTCCTTGAAGAGCCCCATTTCATCATTTCTTCCCTCATGAACAGACAGGAGCAGGATTCCACTTCCGTTTCCCAAGTCATCAAAGTCGTCGATGTATTCTTCGCTTACATCATTACGTTCCAGAGAGGATGTAGACGACAGAGACATGTCCTCCAAGATCTCCAAACACTGCCCTCTGCCCTCACTTGCCTCCTTGGTAGAAAATGGTTCCTCAGGAGTACTTTCTGTGCTGTGTATGTTGCTGGAGGGTTCGGAAATGGGTGTATCTTTATCTTGAGAATCTCCATCCCTCTCTGTAAATTCCATCTTCCCTTGGATTTTAACCGGCATAACTTGGCGAGGTTGCTTGATGAGTGATGGCCGCATTAGCTTATAGCTAAGTGAAGATGGCTTGCCATCAATACAATTAGGCAGAAGAGACTTCTTCAATGTTGAGGGTGGTATGGAGGAAGTGGTACAGCCTGGTACTGTAGGTTTAGCTACACGATCGAACACCATGGAAGCCTGAGTGACAGGAGACCTGGCTACCGGAGACTGTGCCAGTGGCCTGGGTAGCTCTTTCGCTAGTTCTGCTGCACGGTTAAATGAGAAGGAGCGTGTTAGTGGTGGGTTTAAGGCAGCTACAGGCCTCTTTAAATACGAGAAGCTTTGAGAGCGCACAACATTCTCCACAGAGATGGACTTGAGGCTGTCACTGGAGTGAGATAGGTTGCTCTGAAGATCTTCCTGGAGAGATGAGGGAGAGCCCTGACTGGCAGCAACTGCATTCACACCAACCTTGCTGCATAATGGCTGGAAGGGTGGGGGCTGTTTGGGTGCAGTACTGCGTGGGTTAGTTTTTGAAAACTGAGTAACAGTCCTAGGAATGGTACTCGGTACTGTGGGCATAGAACGTTGGGTTTTACCTACTGGAGCAGCTGAAGGCTTCCTAATTTGCCTAACCACTGGTGCAGAGCGTGACTGATGCTGAGAATGGAGAACTACTTGAGCTTCTTCTCCAGAATCTGGGACCTTCTCTTCACAATCCTCCCTCCCCTTCCTCCCCTTCATAGGCGAGGGAGCAGGCACTTTAATTATGCCATTCTGTTTTCCTACAGTTACTCCTTTACCCCATCCAGGGGAAATATTTTGGGTTGAGCCATTGGTTAAGGGTCCAGCAGCAGGGGTAGCACGAGAGCCAAATTTGGGTAGTCTGGAAACCATAGTGGACTGTTTGAGGGTGGTGTCCTCCATTTACTGCCTTCCCCACCATGGGTGTAAGCACAGGCTCCGAGCTAGGGGTAGAACAAAAGATAGAAAGTAAGCATAAGGCAGTGTTGTCAGGTAATTAACATGAAGTTAAGACATTCTGACATTCTCGGTGCAAGGATTAGAGAGTCCATTCCACTTTCATGAAATTCTGTCATGTGATCAGAGGGTAACACATTAATAATACATACCACAATGCAATGAGGAGCCATACACACTGGGATTAATTTGAAAGGTGATAAGCCTGATACACTGTGATGTCACCATATTAAAACACTGCTCACCAACAGCCTCCTGGGTGACTGCAGTGGATGGAGTGGCCCTTGCCCCTTTTACAAATGGCATTCACCTTAACCTTGCACAAGCACTGAACACCTCAAACTACACCTTAGTCAGCTGCAGAGCAAAGTACCTGTGCAGAGAGAATGACTTACACCAACTTCTCTAGGTCCCCCATGTAACACCACCCACTCACCCGAGGTCCGTCTGCCTTCCATGTACGGTAGAGCTCACTGGTGTGCGTCTTCTGATTTTTTGCCTTATGGGAAAACACTCATTTAGTTAATCAAAAATGAGGACATGTTAAGGCACCCAAGTCTTAGAACAACACTTGAGGGATCCGTTTCTTCCCATTTGCCAATTTGCAAAGGTTCTTTTCAAATAGCGGTCTAAATCACCCCAATACACTTGAAATACTAGTCCTTAAAGTGCCACTGACAGTAACACAAGTTACTTTTTTACATTTCAACTCAGCCTTACAAAAAGGCTCTAAGCCTAGGGCATACAACTCGAAATTAGCTGGCTGATGATGTCATGGAGAGAACGCAACTAATTAAAGATGTCGGATTACACAGCAGGTGAAACTGAATACCACTCTGTACACAGCAGTGATTATAGAAGTTGAAATGCACTTAAAGAGGAAAACTACAGTTCAGTAGATGTTGGAGGGATGTTTGACTCTGATTGTTTCCAAATACAGATGGATTGGGATCCTCTGACTCAATACAGCCATTTAAGTTTGAGCCTTACAGCACTGATCAAGATGACGAGCCAACAGTGACAGAATCTGATTACAGCCATAATACAAACCAAGGCCATTTGCACAGTACGATCTAGAACATGAATTCTGTTGTTGGTATTTAATAGAATTTTTTTCAACTCATGATAGGTCCTAACTTTTCAGTGGTATTGTACGTGCCTATTCGGCAGCTGGTCTATCACTGCTGTTGCTTCAGCTTGACATATGCGTGACGTTTTTGCGCTGGACCTAACGGAGCCTGTCCAGACATGTCTAGTGACCAGCATTGGACAAACTTTTCCTGAACCTTACATAACTTAGTGGTTAATTGTATTGTCCTTCATGTTAAGTAATGTAGGACTTACATGGCCACTACAGTGAACTTAGTACAAGTTTTTCCATGTGAAGTCGCTTTAACGTGTAGCTCATCATTATTTGTTTGATTGACATTGCTCGTGCAGCCCAGTAGCTCACTAAAGCTTACACCAACAAAACAACTCACCCTTGACCGGTTTCACTTTATGACAGCAGGTCTTTCCACTTTAGGCGTCGATGAGCACAACTCAGTTTATCACAGCCCATCACTGTCCACTGGCGGAGGTCATGGCTGTGACTCACTGAATCCACTACCAGTGGTGATCACTACCATCATCGATAAAAATAGCCATCAGAGACAACAAAAACCCTCAGCTGCCCAATAGTTCTTGAGAAATAGCTTGTACAAAATTTATAACGTCAAGGTCATTGTGTCGAAGTTCAAAGGTCAAACAGAGACACTGACAAGCTTATGCACACCTACACACCATAGGGAACCAGCAGGCAGAAGTTCAAAACGGTCCACCTAACAATTTTTCAGCAATAGCCCAGACAAAATTTATAAGGTCAAGGTCATCATCACAAGGTCAAATATCACACAGAGAAACTGGCAAGCCTACACACACCTCCACACCATAGGAAACCTGTATTTAAAATTTTTAATTTCTGATCTGCCCAGCAGTTCTTGAGAAATAGCCCAGAAAAAAAATAGAAAGGTCAAGGTCATTATGACAAAGTCAAGGGTCAGATGAAAAAACCAACAGTTTAGTATCATTGCTGAGGTATTAGATGCTGAATTTGGGGACAGCGATGGGAATAAAACAGCAGTGCGAACGCAGGCAAAGACGATACCCCAAAAACCATATGACTGAGCAGCATAAAACAGATTTATTATTCATAAAGAAGCTGAAAGCAAAAAATAGAGGTTCATATACCAGTGCTTCGACTCCCGCAGAATAAAAAACACACAGTCTAACACAGGAAGGCAGACAAATTTTCGCTAAACAAACCAACACAAAACATTAACGAAAACACGTAGACGGGAAACACGGGAAAAAATGTTTTATTTCCTTTCAGGGCTGAAGTTGTTATAAAACCAGCCTCGGACACCTATTTACAGAGATACCCATCAGGAGCCTCGATTTTACGTAGTGCCTAAATTTAAATATTATCTCCAACCAAAATCTAAGACACTTCTTTTAGCACCAGGAACAGGGTGGGTAACCGCTACTTTAAAACTGTCAATAAAATATACAAAATCCCCAAGGAGCTTTATCAGGTCAATCTGTGGTATAAAGTTTCAATAAAATGATTACACCGTGGCATAGTGAGCTTCTGTTTGACCATACTGTGAATAAGACTGCATTCGTAGCTGTGGGTTGTGTACAACTATAAGAGCAATTCCACCGTGACGGACGTTACATCTGTAAGGTGTCTGAGCCGTTCATTCAGTCTCACATTAACTGTTGAAGCCAGAAGTCCCTAATCTTGTGTATGGGAATCGTTAAGGTCTTGAGGAATTTAGGCAGAGAAGAAAAGATATCCAATGATGCTTCTGTTTTTTTATGAAAACAAAAATATGAGTGTGACGGACGTTACAAGAAAAAGACACCTGAAAATTTAATGAAACTTTATTTCAAAATTCTCTGAAATTTAACAGTGAGACACGATATTTGCTAATATACCGACTGCAGGAGAGAACATTAAGTGACATAAAATGCTATGAGATGGACGTTATGTGACGGACGTTACATCTGACTTGATTAGCATGACTTACAGATAAAAAGACAGAAAATTTTTGAAATAGGAATTCATCAACCAAGGTACATGTAGGTGGCCTGAGCACTTCATCTGGTATTAGACATCAAAAATCTTGTGTTTGTGTTATGCCTAAACTTTTCAGAATCTATAACTGAAAATAATTTTTGCCTGGTCATGTCCCATTTTTCACGGAATTACCCATAAGACCTCACTCAGGCAGCCGCTTATGACTTGTGAGCTGTTTAGCCTATGTTTGGAACAGATCACGTCGACTGAGTATGCCATTCCAGCATCAAGGCAGTGTTCAAGCCTTAACATAGCCAGTGTACATACAACTGCTGCCTGTCTTCGGCTACTAGGACATTCAGACAGCAGCTGCATGAGCTTTCCGACAGTCTTTCAGAATAGCTAACCAGTCCGTCTTGAAAAATTACAGATATCTGACCCAAATTAATAAACAACAGAAAGGGTGTAGGGGAAAAAATGATTCAACAGCAAATAATGAGTAATATAGCATGAGGAGTGAATACCAACATGGAAACATAGGCCTGCTGACAAACTCCTAGCCAATAACACGAAGCATAAAAGGCGGCATACTGTGAACATGTGAAGAAATTAGGAATTAAGAAGAAAGTATTTGATGTTATTACTGTTTCACATTCTGTTTTCTGACTTTGGTGAAGGGACTCAGTATGAGCAGTTATCTGGGTTTTTCTTTCTCGTGGTAACAGAAGCTTCATTCACTGTTAGAACAGAGCACTCGTCCTGTAACGATGGCCTGGAACTGATTACTGCTGGAAGCTAAACCGACAAAACATTAGGCTCCTTCATCATTCACAAAGCTCCATGAAGCTCATCCAATCAAAGACAGAGAGAGATAGATATATAAATAAACTTATTTTTAACCCTAATGTTTTGAAGATCTCTGTGCATCTGTTCGAGATTCCACCAAACTCAACTGTCCGAATTAGTTCTTCGACAGTCCTGTCTGTCATAGAGGCGTCAAGCATTCATGCTGAGGAATCTCACAGGATTTAAAGCTTCACACTGTGAACAGTGCAGAAAGAGCCACAGTTTCCAGACTAGGGTTCATGACCCCATGTGGAGTCGCTTATTTCAAAATGTGTTATGCATTTTTTAAACATGGCTCAAACTCTGAGAAGTAATTTTGTGCACTGTTCCAGAATGTCCAGCTAACACTGCGAGCTCCACAATAACGCAGAGTGTAATCTTCTGTCTTAAGAAATACAATAAAGAAAGGTGCCTGTTTCTCTTCTCTAATAAGCGTTTCAATCACTAAAATGTGACATTTACGTAGTTATATTATCTTAGGCCTAAAAAAAAAAATGCTGTGTTTCCCCTAACGGGCTCAAAAAAATTAGCACCGTAGGTCCGCTTTTTTTGTTTCCTCGTGAGTGAATGTTATACCCCAAATACCATGAATGAATTTATGTCAGAACTCGAGTGTCCAAAAACTATAATTATTCTGTATTTGTAAACTTGAACAACTTTGCTCTTAGTCAAACTCTTGAGTAAAGATTTATATACAAGGAAACATCATTCAACTTAAATAAGCACCACATGCTACGAGCACAATCATGGTGGTATCTTTTAAAATGACCCAGACAGCTTCTTCTGCTCTGTTAGCTCTTGTAGAATCTTGTCAGTGCGGACCTTGGCTCGCTTCTCCCTACACTATGTGTTGTGCAGATCAGTCTGTACTTCCTTAAGCCAGCTGTAGTCTATAGTAGTGAGCGCCTGTGCCTGGAACGCCATGCAATTATCCATAAACATCAGCATCACTACGGTTTAAGAAAGAATTAAAAAAAACTCTTGCTGGTGAAAGAGATTTCTTTGTGAACGTCTGCATGGTTGTCACATCCACAGAAATAACACAAATCCACAACACAAACCAAGCACCCCGTTTATTGTTTTTTTTTTTGTTTTTCATGACCAGAAGTTGAATCCAGTTACCCACGAGACAGGGGGCGGCAGACAGTCTAGATTATTCATTGGTCCAAACAAACTTAGCCAATAGAATATAGTGTTGCATCTGGCTGCACACTAAAACTCATTTTCATTGGCTGATTCTGCAAGTCACTAATAAATACGAAGCGCTCGCGGCTGACTCTGTAGGTCAATTTCACATAAACAAAATAACCAGCTGGCAGGCGCCGCGAAGCATTAAAAAAAATCCGATTTTGATCACAACATTTTGCTGGGTCGGTCGGGTTAGGGGAATACGATATGTAGTGGATATGAATATAATATTTTTTTAAAAAACTAAATATGAAATTAATGAATAAATATGAAATGTGAAAATATGATTTTTTTTTTTTTAATATATACATAATTTCATGATTATCATTAAAAAAAACAGCATCTAAATGATTTAAGACAAACTTTAAACGGTGTCTAGTAAAGTGTGTAGAGGAGCAGAGGGGCAGAATGACTGTCACGGTGGGGCAAAAGACCAGATCTGTTTACATTCTGCCACCTCATCATGGCTGCAGTTAAAAGCCTTAACCTGAACCCCAGGACACACTTTATAAAAAACTACTACCATGTGAGCCATATCCACACGTCAGTGGGTCCACCCACATTCCTCCACTCACCTGTGTGTGTGTGTGTGTGTGTGTGTGTGTGTGTGTGTGTGTGTGTGTGCGCGCGCGCATGTGGGGGGTGGGGGTGGGGCAATGACCAAGTCCTCTATCACTGTTTCTATTTTTAAAAGCCAAAGTATCACTTATTAAATTACTGAAATGTGTAATAAAAATAAGCAACCTTTCTCCTCACTTTAACACGAATGCTCTTTCAACACAGAAAGTCAGATGAAAATCTTAAAAGTAAGAAATAAATTAGCAGCTGTTTAAATGTGTAAATTAGCAGAGTTATTTTTTGGAAGAATAGTTTTCAGGATGTGTAGGAACCTCGCTCCAGACTGGGGTATGTATATCTGATGGAAAGGTCTTGTGCAGTGTGACTCATTCATGGAGGTGTTCTTCTATGAATTCCAGTATTTACAAGCGAATGAGATTTTCTCTGCAGTGGATGGTGGAGTGTGAGCATATCTGCAATGTGTTGCAGTAACAGTGCTGTAAGAGAGTTCGAAACGCCCGTTGGTATAAAGCTGCTTAATGTGTGTGTGTGTGTGTGTGTGTGTGTGTGTGTGTGTGTGTGTGTGTGTGTGTGTGTGTGTGTGTTTGTATGAAGAGTTTGAGTTTAAAAAAAAAACTTTTTTCCAGTAGCTCTAAAATAAAGCTACTGAAAAAGTTGGTTTTCTCATAAATGAAAACAATGGCACTTATATATGTGTGTGTGTGTGTGTGTGTGTGTGTGTGTAGGTTTTCACACATCTTTACAGAGTGAAATGAAACATCCTTTGTTAAGTCGTGTTTTAAGTACTAAGCTTTGCTCTTTAAACTTTTGCTCATGGTTCCCTGGAAACCTTAAAACAAATATATGACCATCTTATTTCATTTTAGAACTGTCATACGTTTCCATGGCAACATATGAACACACCCGTAACTATGTGTTCTGCATGCTGCAGGGAAGTGATTGAGACCTGCTTTTACACCATCGCTAGGAGAGGAGTGAGTCAGAACACACATCTTTGCTCTGGTAAGTTCCGCACCAAGAGACAGTATAGAGAGTATGTATATATATATGCATGTTTCACACCACATCACACAGAAATCATCTTACAGGCTGAGTGTGTATATATATATATATAAAAAGTCTTCTGATAATTGTGTGTGTGTGTGTGTGTGTGTGTGTGTGTGTGTGTGTGTGTGTGTGTGTGTGTGTGTGTGTGTGTGTG
>JBCNYH010000021.1:17631987-17652246 GCA_039654325.1 Tandanus tandanus
TGGTGTTTGGGAATGGTGCTGATCAGTGATTGGTGTTTGGGAATGGTTCTGATTAGTGAGTGGTGTTTGGGAATGGTGCTGATCAGTGATTGGTGTTTGGGAATGGTTCTGATTAGTGAGTGGTGTTTGGGAATGGTGCTGATGTGTGACTTTTAGAATAATGCTGATCAGTGATTGGTGTTTGGGAATGGGGCTGATCAGTGATTGGTGTTTGGGAGTGGTTTTGATCAGTGATTGGTGTTTGGGAATGGTGCTGATCAGTGATTGGTGTTTGGGAATGAGGCTGATCTGTGATTGTTTTAGAATAATGCTGATCACTCATTTATATTTGGGAATGATGCTGATCAGTAATTGGTGTTTAAGAATGATGATCATCAGTGATTGATGTTTGGGAATGATGCTGATCAGTGATTGGTGTTTGAGAATGACGCTGATTGACGATTGCTGCTTGGGAATGATACTGATCAGTGATTGGTGTTTGGGAATGACACTGATCAGTGATTGGTGTTTGGGAATGACACTGATCAATGATTGGTGTTTGGGAATGATGCTGATCAGTGTTTGGGAATGATGCTGATCAGTGATTGGTGTTTGGGAATGACGCTGATCAATGATTGGAGTTTTGGAATGATGCTGATCAGTGATCAGTGTTTGGGAATGATGGTGATCAATGATTGGTGTTTTGCAATGGTGCTGATCAGTAAGTGGTGCTTGGAAATGGTGATGCTGATCAGAAAATGATAGTCACTTGATTTGTTAGGTTCCTTTTTTAAATAAAGTTATTAAAGTTCGTGAATGACTGAAATCGGCCACTATGGGGAGGTATTTGGTGCTGAATCAACACAAAGCTCAATACTGCTGAGGAAAAAATTTGTGCTGCAGTTAAGCACTGGGAATGATAGAAAAAAGTTTTATTTGGATCTGTTAAATGTGCATCACTGTGACATTGGTACATTGGTCAAATGTACAAGCACATTAGTAAAATAACGCATCTGCTTGCATGCTGTAATGCCTTATTGCCAAGTCTGTACTGTTTCATTTGAACGAAGACTTCAACAAATCAAAACGACAAAATGAAAACTCCATAGATGAGTCCTGTGGTGTGTGTCGCTCACAGATTTAATGTTTTTTTTAGTTCATTTTTACTGTAGAATAGAAGACAAAGTTATTAGCACTTCCTCTCAGCTGCCATAGAGATGATACAAAGAGAACTAAACAAAAGGAAGGAAGTAGCAGAGATCATTGGACACTCTCTGGTGAGTGTACTTCGCTAGCTTGCATTGCTAATCTAATCTGAGAATGAAGCTAGCATCAAGCAGTGTGTGTAACACGTTAATTACACAACTGATTTTCACACAAATTACAGCATTAATTAATTTGTGTCTGTTGAAAGATCTGAGTGCCTGGGATTGGGAGAAATAACCTGATCTGATTCAGTAGTTTAGGTCAGTATTGGTCCTAATAAGGATATGTAGCATATAATGCATAACAGTACAGCAGTCCTCCATCTTCATATTCATTTATTTTAGAATACAAATCCAACAGTGTTTGTGGGTAAAAGTAAAATGTCCTTTATTCGTGCGGCGACATGTTGCTCCCTTTTATACCTTATTGTACCAGTGTACAGTATACATTTTTTAATTTTATACATGTGTATGCAGATGGTCAGAATGTGAAGAATATAAAATGAAAACACAGCGCTGGTGCAATATCTAACATCACAATATGGTGGTAAATTATCCACAATCAGCTTTGTGGAGTTTATTTATTTAGTAAATCTGTGCCATACTTTTGTGGACTTTGTGATACTGAGCAGAACATAAGAACTGAAGACCTGGTCTATGCTGACGCGTACACACATTTGTGCATTTTGAGATTGCGCGGGTCGGAGTAGCGCTTTCCACACTTGTCACAAATGTACTGTTTTCCTCCTCCGTGGATGTGCCGCTTGTGTGTGCGCAGATGACTGCCCTGACTGAAGCACTTCCCACAAACCTCACAGCTGTACGGTTTCTCGCCCGTGTGAGTGCGCTCATGCAGCTTCACACTGTTGGCGTTTTTGAAGAGCTTGCTGCAGTAGCTACAGCCAAACGGTTTCAGGTCCGAGTGCGTGCGGCTGTGAGAGACGAGGCTGCTTTGCTGGCTGAAGCTCCTGCCGCACTCTTTGCAGGTGAACGGCTTCTCCCCGGTGTGAATGCGCTTATGGATCTTGAGGTTTACTGTGTGGCGGAACGTCTTCCCACACAGATCGCAGGAGTATGGCCGTGAGTCTGTGTGAATGCGCTCATGGTTGCGTAGGTTCACTAGGTGTCTGAAGGCTCGTCCACATTCCACACAGGTGTGCGGTTTCTGTCCCGTGTGGATGAGCTGGTGGGTGATCAGTGTCTTTGCTCGAGTGAAGCTCTTACCACAGACGGAACACGGGAAGTTCTTCTGGCCCGTGTGTATGTGCTGGTGCCGGGTCAGGTTCTGCGAGGTGCTGAACTTCTTGCCACAGATGTCGCAGACGAAGGGTTTCTCTCCACTGTGGACGGCCGCATGCGTCCTGAGGTGCGCCGCCTTGCCAAAGCACTTGCCGCAGTCTTTACAGCTGAAGGATTTTTCTGCTGTGTGAATGCGATGGTGGTCTGCCAGGCTTTGCTTCTGAGCAAAGGCTTTCCCACACAGAACACAGCTGAAGGGTTTCTCTCTGCTGTGAACCTGCTGGTGGGACCTGAGGCTGCTCGAGGACAGAAACATTCTCCCGCACTCAACACAAATAAATGACTTTCCCCCGAAGCTCACGGCTTGTTCCCTGACTTCGTCTGATGGCACATCCAGATCACCTGTAATGGGGACATTAAACACAAAAAATAAACTAACAGTGTTGTTTTTATGCCATTTTTTCCTTCCTGATACCTGACCTTTCCATACCTGCCGATACCGATCCGATACCCATGCATTAAAAATATCTATTAATGTTCGGTAACAGCTGTATACCACTTACCCTGTGTAGATCTGTAAACATGAACACACACAGAAATTGTATGTATGTATTTATATGTATATATTTTGTGTGTGTGCGTGTATTAAACAACTCAACATCATTTTGAAAAAAAAAAAAAAGGACTGTTTAAGGTTAAACTTTTCCACAGTCACGTTTCTCACTGCGGGTGACATATTTTCCGGCAGTTCTACTCTTCGGTGTGTTTTTGGTGATAAACTTGCACTCACCAGCGATGATGGACTGCAGGTCGATGTTTCCGAGTTCATCTTTAATCGTCACAGCGAGTGTGAGAGGAGACTCCGGACGCTGAGATTCCACTGTGTCTGCAGCCTGAGAGATATCATTAGTCAGATACACATTTCCTGTTTTCATTTTAAATCCAGCTCCCCATCCTGTTTCTTTCTTGATTGTGTATAAATCCATACAGAGTAACTAACCGAACCACGACTCGATCCACATAACCTTGTATACAGTATAAATAACAGCTCTAAATACAACAGCTCTTTATTTTTATTATGTTTATCAGTCATCCTGGTCCTGTTAGACTTACAGAGCAGCTTTAAAGTCATGATCAACAACCCTTCCTCATGTTACTCCATTGGATCAGGGACTAACAGTACCATCTATAACTTTAAGTGAAAACCATCTGAGGCATTAGGGTCATTCCATGCCAGTTCACCTAGAGGTTCCCAGGTGACCATCTCAGAATTCAATAAAACTTTAACCAGACACAGAACATGTTTCAACATGAACACATGCAAAATTTCAAGGTCCTAGTTCAAAAACTTTGCGAAATATGTTCATTTAAAGATCGAAGGCTAGTACCCATTTGTCGGCCCGCGACTTTCAATTTACCATTTTGGGCATTTTTGAAAGCTTGTAACTCCCCAAACAATTACTGTATAGGGCTGAAACCTTGCATACCAACAGAACACTCTGTCAGAATCTGCAGCCAAAATTACTCTATTTGTCAGGGTTAGGTTGCTATTGATACTGCAATATTGAAAAAAGTATTTTCAAATTTTTGACACAGAAAATATATTCACCACCCCCAAAGTATTTTTGTAGCAAATATAAACATATTTCCATGTAAAACAGCTTTTAAGAAGAATAAATGTGATAGGGTGTTTTAGTGAGTGTCCAAAAACTGAACGGTAGGTGAAAATCTTAGGGGCCCCTGAAGATGATGTAGACAGTTCACCAAGGTTGGGAAACTTTACCACATGCAACATGTATATCAGATCTAAAACACACAAAATTTCCGCCCCCCATTTCCTTCATACTTAGTCATAATCTTGAAATTTTCATAAATTTCACCTGTGAAATGTTTTTGCACTTTCCTTCTGAAGAGGAATAAAATATGCATAAATATTTTGTATCAGAATATAGTCTCAACCTGATATCCGAGTAATAATAAACAAAAACAAAATGTTTTAAATTTGCTTTTATAACAATTAGAAAAGTGAAATTTGTCGCGCATAATTATCTGTCATAGATTCTATTATCGAATATTACATGTACAATATAAATTATATAACTTATATTCATCATTTCAAATGATGTATTTATATCTCCACAAAATAATTAATATAAGGATATAGCTTCTTTTCATAAGCTTTGATCAAATATTATGGAGCTTCATTATAATATTTGTAACAGTCTACCAATAAACTGCTTCTGCAAAGAGAGTTAAGTACATGCATATCTGTTTTACTAACAATTTGGCAAAAGTGTCATTATTTGTCTTTTTGGGAGTGTGTAGTTACGTGCACTTAAGCTTATGAAAAGAAGAATTATATAGTTGCATGTGGTAAAGTTTCATAACCTTGGTCCACATCTTCAGGGGCTCGCAACATGAGCACATTTTCACCTACCGTTCAGTTTTTGGACAATCACTAAAACACCATATCACATTTACTCTTCTTAAAAACTGTTTGCTTAAATTTGCTATAAAAATACTTTTGGGGGGTGGTCAATATATTTTCAGATGTGCACTTACACATTTTATTTCCTGTTTTTGAGATAATTAACATGCAATCTAGAGATAATAAACCACAGTGTAGCCTATAGGCAACATTATGTCGGAGGTGCAGGTGAATATAGTTCACGCATCACATTTCTCTTCAACAAGGCCTGAGACAGGCTGAAATGCCTTGCTATAAATACCTCATCATGGGAAGACAAATTAAATTAACTCATTATCTCGGGAAAACAGCATTTGTTATTCCAAGAGAACATAAATTTTCATCCAGAGAAAATGACATAACTCGAGATCACAAGAAAACAAATGAAATTAACTTATTTCGAGGAAACGGAGGAAATAAGATGTATGAATGTACGTCCACTTCTTTCTTTCAGCCTTTACCCTGTTTACTCATTTCATACTTCCAGCTGTCTGTGCTCTTTGCCTTTTATGGAGTATTGTGGGCGCCACTAAATACAAATAAGCTGCATCGGGAATATGCTGTGCACTATGTGATCAACAATTCACACACGAGTATGAAAAAAATAAGCGTTTCTGTCAATGTGGTGAAATGTTTGCCAAACAAATGTTTTAATATCTGAATTAAAATGTAGAATACCTCATGCTGTGCCCGCATCTCAGAGTTTCTCCCACAGCCGTCATAGGAGTGTTCTTCTTCTGAAATTCAAAAAGAAACAACTGATTAGAAGTACGACCCAGAGTGAAAATGAGCTCAGATCTAAAGCATGTGCTAAGCGCTCAATAGCAGGAACAGACAGATACAGGGAACAACAATGAGACAGAATACCCAGAAAAATAAATGTTCTTTTTCTGGGGGAAAAAAATTAAATGCTTTATAATGTTGATGCCCCGCCCACACAGATGTGTCTTGCTCTACAAAAGAGCGACTTTGGGGGCAGCCGTAGCCTAATGGTTAGAGAAGCGGCTTTGGGACCGAAAGGTCGCTGGTTCTATTCCCGAACCACCAGGAAAAATGTGTGGTGGTGGGGGAATGAGTTGCACATTCCCTTCCTCCACCTTCATGGCTGAAGTGCCCTTGAGTAAAGCACCTAACCCCCAACTGCTCTCCGGGCACCGCAATGTGTGTGTGTGCGCTCACTGTTTACGTGTGTGTGCTCACTTTTAAATGCAGAGGCAATAATTTCCCTTGCAGGATTAATACAGTAAAGCAAAAAAAATAAAAATAAAAAAAGAAAGAAAGGTGGTCATTAAAAGTCCATGAGCAGGGTCTGAAATGTTCATTATTCTTTTGTATAGCAGTTGCTGAGATTTGCATCGCAATTTTCTAATAACTTATTTTTAGGGTTTTCAGAATAAAAAGCATTAAAAAAAACACCCTCTCCATATTGTTATATTTAAAATGATTATAACAGGTGTAACATATTCTAACATGTTCTCAAGAGTGTGGACCTCAGTAAGGTAGGTAATAACATTATGGTGGTCCAAAAAAACAAACTTTGAGGAACTTGCCATCCACAACTTTCAT
The DNA here is from genome assembly GCA_039654325.1 of Tandanus tandanus. NCBI lineage: Eukaryota > Metazoa > Chordata > Actinopteri > Siluriformes > Plotosidae > Tandanus > Tandanus tandanus. Next base: position 17,638,444 of record JBCNYH010000021.1, read on the forward strand.
TTTATTCTATATGTGCCTGCTAACATTTGTGGAAAATTTTAGCCCTTTTGATGCATGATTGGAGGTCGCTGAAGTAGACCCTATTTTTACCTGGGTCGAAAATATGTGAAAATACCATTTCACAAACATTTTGGTTTAATAACATTGCAAAATATAATAAAAAAAGTTAAAACAACAGAATTAAATGTATTTGAAACTGTTAATATAAAATTTAGAATGAAGTAAGTTACTGTCCCAGCTTCATCAGTGCTTCCTTGTCACAATATGGGTAAGTCTTCCTGTGTCGTTCCACAAGGCGCAGGAGATACTGCTTTTGCTCTTCATCCTTTGTCAATGAGGCGTTGTACTGCTGCATTAGTGCAATGGCTCGCTCTGCGGTGTCATTAACAACCTTCATGGATAATGCTGCTTTGTAAAGTTCCTTGTAGCACTCATCCTCATTCCATTCATTGGGGTCCTTTGCCAAGAAACTTTGTGTGCTCATCCTGCCATTCGCACACAAAACATCAAAGATTACAGCAGTTCTCTGTGAAATGCAGCTAGCGAGGCCAGTGGGAGACAGCGGGAGGACCAGCGGTTCTGGTGGACAATCAAGGCATTTTCTGGATGGCTTGGAAGGGGGAAGTTTAAGGTTTGCCACCATCATTTTTCTCACATCAACGTCAAGCCTGGTATCAAAGAATGAGAGGCCAACCAGAATTTCCAAAAAATACCAGAGATGCCTTCTAAATGCGGTGGTCACAGGCCTGGCAACTGTTCTGTTTGGGCAGTTCTTAAGTGCTTTAAGAAACTGCACATCATTTAATTATGCCTTTATAGCAAGAGGAGCTTCATGCCAAAACCGTACATATATTAGGCTTACAAAGAGTGCCAGTTCTTTCAGACTGTCCTTTTCTTTCGCTGTCAGAGGGAACCTTGAGGCTGTAGATGGGTTTTGCCATCCATCGGGCTTGATGGATTGGTCCGGGTGCTCGAAAGGAAATATCTGCAGCCTCTGAACCACCCAGGAAGATTATGCACATCTTGATAATCTTCTCTTGGCTGTGACTCTCCCAGCACTGCCTCACAAAAGTTCACCATTTCTGCTCGAAGAACGGCAATGTGTGAATCAAACATGTCATCAGAAGCAGGCTCATATGATGACTGATTAATATTTGGCCAGTGTTGCTGGAATCTTTTGAAGAGAGCAACATCTGGCCCACTGGTGGGACCAAACAAAGCACGGAAAACACTTGCAAGGACCAGTTCAGTGACATTATGGCGGCAGGCCACCCAAGCCAGTTCTTGCCCTAGCGACTGCTCTATAAAAGTGCATGAACCATTCTTTAGCCCAGTGTTGCTAGCAGTGGTATCAAATACTAGACCACTGACCTGTTCTTGGATGTCCCATTCTTCCAGTGTGGATAAACAGGCTTCTGCCTGATTTTTGCCAGTTCCACGACCAATTTTTGGCACGCCCAGTAGCATCTCTTCCCCACCACTTGTCACCAGTATTGCAATTCTATCCACTTTCTCTTTGCTGCCAGTAATGTCAGGAAGAAGCTTTCCATCCCAATGCAAGAGAAGAGGTTCACTGTGGATGAACTGTTCATCCAGTGTTACCTGTGCCTCGTGGTTTTTGCAGCAGGAATGTCTGATGAAGCTTCTTGATAGCGTGAAAGTGCTAACGTCATGGCCAAGAGCCTTAACAACTGCTCCAACAATATATGTGGCTCCTCTATCAGGTATGTTTACGTGATCTAGAGCTCCAGCCACATCAGGATCATCAACCACATTGACTCTTGGTCACTTTGGTTGAAATTTTGGTTGGACTTCTCGCTTTGAAACACGAACCTGGAACTCGTCATCTGAAGAATCAGTTGCTGATGAAGTGCTGGTAATGTTAAAGTTTCATTCATGGCCCATTGCTCAGCTGCCCTTGTTGATGCCAATTTTTCTGCGTAACTGTGCTGTCGCCGTTCTTGATCAGCCTTTCTTCTCTCCCTTACAGTCAGCAAAACATCATTGCCACCTATGGTGCAGTACGAAACACCATTGCGTTGCATGATGAGAAACTGTCGGTCACTGAGACGATTTATGAATGCCTCCTGATTAATTTTGTCCTGATCATTGTTTCTCTTTCTGTTCTTTTTAGATTCTCGTATTCACCGTGAAGCTTCATCAGAATGCGAATTTCAGAATCAATTCTCTGGTATGAAATTCGTGCTTTCTGCCACAGTTCAAAAACACCGAACATAGTCTTGAATGCTGCTTCTTTAAGTGTTAACTTTTGATCCACATGAAAAAACATCATGAGTCGAAGAGCATCTCCATTAGTTGGGAGATGCGATCCAGGCAATCGGTCTGCGCCCTTTCCTATGAGCCAAACTTCAGCACTGCTTCTTGATTTCGCCACAATTTAAAAAATCTACACTTCAGTGTCACTTAACAGTCACCTCCCTTGCGAATTACTGATGATTATGCACTAGTATGCAGTAAGGAAAACCTACAACAAAATAATATTATTGGTCTGCATACAATTCGACATGGGACCCAAAGCTCCAGATATAATGTACGTGCTGATCATCTGACTCAATTGTCAAATGTCAGATTAAGGCACAAGGTTCTGACAAAAGTAAACATTAAAATGTTGGCATTTAGCAACTGAAAAGCATATTTTATAGATTATTCACTGTTTCTGCAGTGTTCTGGTAGCTCAGGTAGTTAGAAGGGTTATTTTAACACTCAGAATCAGGTTCAAAACCCACTGCGCTTATTTTAACGGTTACAGTTTATAAATTGTATTTAGATTAATCATCTTGATGAATCTGCAGAAGTAAAACAAAAGGTAACTGTCAGCAGAAATAGCGATACAAAGGTAATAATAGATCGCAAAAGGGCTTATTTGCATCGCATTTTGCAATGTGATACCTGACATTTCAGACCTTGCATGAGTCCTAATGTACGCACGCACACACTTTTTTCAAACCGTCATTTAGTGGAGAATAAATGTGTACAGTTTATTCATGTGAAGTAAAGATAAGCATATTTGCATCTGTCGTGTGACAATTTTATTGATACACAACCACATTACTATATTGTATCATACTATTGTGAGTGTGTGTAAGAAGCGTGGTTTAGCTGTGTGATGTGTGTGCATGTGTGAAATACACACCCAGTCCTCCCGCTGATAGAATGTTCAGAATGCTTCCTGGACGTTTTGCTCTTTTCCCTGAGAATGTTTTACACTCTAGATCCAACAGCAACTTGTTCTCATCCACAAGCTTGATGATTTTCCCCAGAGCCTCGTTTCCCAAGACCTCCATGAACAACGCAAACTGTTTCTGTGAAAACAGTGTTCACATTACAGTTGTAGCATTTACCATTTCATGATCATCATCTTAAAAAAGGAGAAATAAACCAACTTCATGTTTTTAACTATCATGTGTAAATCATTTAACAGGCAAGTTACTTGATTTATTTGTTACTTTTTTAACAATCCTTCTCTACATCATCGTCATTCATGAATCAACAGTATCCTATCTCCAAATTCTGTATAAAGATACGTCATATAAACTTTTGAGAATAAATGATCATATCACAGTTGATTTATTCACATTCCCAAATATCACATCAACACCACGTACAGAGATTGTCTGACATTACAGATTATTCCTCAGTAAAAAACTTTTACAGTAGCCATCAGATATGGTGAAACCTCTCAGCTGCCCAGTAGTTCTTGAGAAATAGCCTGGGCAAAATGTATAAGTTAAAGGTCAAAGGTCAAACAGAGAAAGTGACAAACCTATGCACATCTACACACCACAGGAAACCTGCCTGCAAAATTTCAAAACTATCTGCCAGGCAGTTCTGGAGAAATATCCCAGACAAAATCACACACACATGCAGCCACATACTCACTCGTTCACACACACACACACCCCCCCTCTGCTGACTCTCACACAGACATTAGCTCTCTGTAAAACAACAGTGAATCCACAAACTCTGTGACTGTCTTGCACTGCTGCACTTTATTTACATTCTAATTTATATCCACACTGCTGCTGCTATTTATCTATTGCATCTCATCGTGCCTTCAATGTACATACTGTATGTCCCAGTGCTCAGTTTTCATTCACAGTTGTTTAGAGTTTACATTTCTATTTCATATTTTTATTTAAAAGTTTGTGTATATAATTGACTTGTGTTTACATTCTGTTCTTGATGGTGTTAACTGCAGTTTGTTGCCTTGATTGTACCTTTGTAAAGCTGAGAGTCTCATACAAGTTTTCATTATGTGTGAACATAATGACAATAAAGACTTCCAGCTAACAATAAAGCTCCCAGAGCTAAGAACACTGTTGTCATCAAGCAATCCTTGTACCGAGTGGAATGAAAGAAAATAAAATAATCTTACACTCACTTCAGTGAATAAACTTCTCATACAATAGCCACATAAATCATTCAGTAATCAAATGGTGCAGTAAATCATACAGTTGCTCTTCTGTAGGTATAATCATTAACAATTTAAATATTTTTTCATTAGAGATGACTTCATTGGACAGTTCTTTAAAAAAATCTTTAAATAAAGGAAATATGATCACTCATCCCAAAGCTATTACAGTCATATGCATATTCATGTTGATGCTGTAAATGACCAATAAATAATTTGAGTACATGATCAGGAAGTCCAGCAATTTGCATAAGATTTATGTAGGACTAAATATATTTGAAACGACATTTCAGTGCGGATAGGATCTTTTTTCCTCCACATTATATACAGTTGAATTTAGGACAGCGATGGAAACGCAGCACAGACGAAGGCAATGAGAGTACCCACACAGCGTGATGGCTGAGGGGTAACCACTGTTCAAATGTATGACCTATTGTGTTCTTTATTATTTTTGTCTAAATGTATGTTTTCATTTGTTGGCAAGATGTAATTTATTGTCATCCTTTTCCCATAACGTAAAGAGTATTACTTCAGCACAGCAGAGATGTGGAGGTGTGATGCTGTAGAAATTTGTACTGAAGCATGTTGGAGAATCGACACTGTCTGTGTGCTGGGATCAGTCCCATGTTCCCCAGACCCCATGGTCCCCAGACCATGGTCTCCAGTACCCATGATCTCCAGTACCCATGGTCCCCAGTACCCAATGTTCCCCAGTACCCAATGGTCCCCAGTACCCAATGTTCCCCGTACCCTATGGTTCCCAGTACCCTATGTTCCCCAGTACCCATGGTCCCCAGTACCCATGGTCCCCAGTACCCATGGTCCCCAGTACCCATGGTCCCCAGACCCCATGGTCCCAAGACACCATGGTCCCAAGACACCATGGTCCCAAGACACCATGGTCCCCAGTACCCATGTTCCCCAGACCCCATGGTCCCCAGTACCCATGGTCCCCAGTACCCATGGTCCCCAGTACCCATGGTCCCCCGACCCTATGTTCCCCAGTACCCATGGTCCCCCGACCCTATGGTCCCCAGTACCCATGGTCCCCCGACCCTATGGTCCCCAGTACCCATGGTCCCCCGACCCTATGTTCCCCAGACCCTATGTTCCCCAGTACCCATGGTCCACAGTTCTTGTTAAATTAATGAATCTTCCATTGTATGGTGTACTTTATAGAAGTAAGCTACGATTGTATCTATATTGTAAAAGAAGTATGACGAAACAAAATCAGCCATACACATCAAAGTAACAATTAATGGAATATTAGGGTTAGGGTTCCTGGGGAGCATGGGTACTGGGGAACATGGGTACTGGGGAGCATGGGTACTGGGGAACATGGGTACTGGGAAGCACTGACATGGACCCCCACGCGCTCATACAGGCGGGTCGGTTCATTCAAACCGTAAACTCACATATCACAAGTTACCTTCGGAACCTACCACTTTCTGCTCCATTTCCGTCTGTATTAGTTCTTTAAACTGCTGATTTCCACTTTGCTCCTGAGAAAGTTGGAGGTTTAAAAAGAACTCGGACCTTTCCTGGAGCAGTTTACACATTTCCGCGACAACTGTGTGAATTAAAGCCTGTAGCACCGACGATAAGCGCGTCTGTAACGCCACACACTGCGACATGACCTGCACTTTATTTCTTTCTCCTGGAGATATTCAAACAAACACTTTTCCTATTAAACTGGAAATAGAATTGGAAAAGATTTCTCTAACGAGCTAGTACAAATACTTCAAGAAACAATTGCAGGTATTAGCGGAAGTACAAGGTCATGTGACATTTAAGAGCCAGTTTATTCCTGTCAAAATAAAAGTTTTAACGTTTAAAAATGCTTGTGCTTTTATATGAAAAATCCAAATAAGTAACAGCAGAAATCAATTTAAAAAAATCACAGAATGTCACTTTCTATAAAAATCTTACTTTCAGTAGACCTCCACGATTTTTTTTTGAACAGTCCCCATTTTGGATGACCTGTCCCTGGCTAAAGCTGTCCCCAGTTTTAGCACTTAATGAATTAAAAAACATATAAATAGTTGCACAAAGACTGGAACAACTGTTATTATTTATTTATTTATTTATTTATTTGACTTTTTTTTTCATTTATTTGTTTAGTACAAGGCAAATGTCACAAACAGAACGAAACAGTCACTGTGCAATTAAGTAAACAGAAGGAGATATTGCAACATAGAGAAACACAATTTATAAACAGTAAAAAGAAAGAAAGAAATCTACAAATGCAAAAATCGAAAGAGATGCATAACAAATTAACAGACAGAACAGCACGAGGAAGCAAGGAATGCAATTAGAAGGAGGACGTGTCACCACTCACAAGCGTGTATAAGATATTTACCCGAAAGCATCACAAGATTTACAGTTTCAGAAACCTTTGAATTCAAGTTATCTATAAAATACAGTATTTCTATAAGGGCAAAGTGAGGTATGTTATCTTATTTCAAAGACAACCAGTCATGTACATCAGACCAAAACACTTTAACATGTAGACAATTAAAAAAATAAATACTCAATGGTTTTGGGTTCTGATGAATAGAAAATGCAAGGAGCTTCCAATTTAAGTCTCCTGTGTACAAATTCACCAACAAAGTAAATTGCAGATATTAATCTAAAGTGTTTCTTTAACTTTAGGAGAGAACTGTTATGCCCAGCAATTATAAGTAATCAATTGAAAAAGGTGAAGGATGATATGGAGAATTATTCAGTGCAGGTGTTGTTATCCACCAAAGGCCAAAGGCTGAGATAAGTAGCACCCTCCGAGATCAAATAATTCCCAATAACATACAAAAACTAAATTATATAACTGTTTATATAACTGTTTAAAATATTTTCAAAATCTTCATTCAAAATATATCAAGCAGACAGTGTTGAATATGTGATAACTGTCCTTGCCACTAGGTGGAGCAAGGTACATGGAAGAGGGAAGGCTGATAGATCAAAGGGGAGGAAGAACTGATGCATTAGTTACTGTAGAATGTACAGTGACTATTGCATAAGTGTACTGTTCTCTAATACGTCACTTGTATGTATATTCATTAATTCATTCATTTTCTAAGCGCTTAATCCTAATTAGGGTTGCAGGGACATCTCAGCCAACTCTGGGCGAGGGCGGGGTACACCCTGAACAGCTCGCCGGGCCATCGCAGGGCCCACTTGTATGTATAATTTTGTTAAAATAATAATAATGATTTTTTAAAAAGCTGTATGTACTCTCAGTTATTGAACAAAGTGAATTAAAGTATATAAATGCATCCTTTTCTTCACAATACTACAGACTATCACTTTACTATGTTGCTAGCCAGCTAATTCGCAGTAGGGGCCACAGTGCTTCGGCAATCTGCCACTGGGTAGCCGATCTAACTTGAATGATATCTATGAGGAAGAACATTGGTGCATGGAATGATTCAATAATCATGCCAATTAATGAATGGCAATAATGTAATATCAAGAATTATTTAATGGCTTTCCGCCTATCAGAATCGAGAAAATCTGTTTAATGAATAATAATTAGAATTATTGCACAGCACGGTCATTACAACAACTTGCTTAAAATTTAATTTCTTAAAAGAGTTCCTTAGCTATTTTACCACATGGAATCCACTGGTGGAATCCATCATTGGCCCCTTGTGCACTCAAGTGCTAAGTTGTACAAATGAACTAAAAATGTCAGTCGCTATTGATAAAGACGGCTGACAAATACAAACTTTTGGGGTCTGCTAATGGCAGCTATTAGCAGTTGCATGGGGTCATGACTTTACTATTGTAAATACATCACCATAGACACTTTAGCTAGTTAGAATATATTTTATTGTGAAAAGTTATTATTTGATATAGTTTACCTGTTCCGTCACCTAAATTCGCTTTTTATAAATTTTGCTTTTTAGAAATAAAATACTTTTTACCGTGTTCTGTGAAAACAATCTCATAGAAGTTTATGAAATTGTGACGAAATTCTATGTAATAATTTACTGAATTGTTCCCAAATTTACATGAGAAAAAAGGCTGCAGCAACAACGAGCTTAACGGTGAAGCTCCATTTTTTGTTGGAATATCTGCTGCACTTTGCATTTTCTGAAATTTATTTTTACACATTTCTTACTAAATTAAAGTCGTTTAATGGGAAGCATATTGGAATGAATTAAAATACATTTAAAATTGGAGTACATGTGTTCTTCATTTGTTGCAGTCGCTACAGCCTGTGTTCAGTTTCCGCGGTAAGTTTAACTAAGTCGGACTGCTGTTAAAATGTATGGCTGTTGCATTTGTGGAGAGTCTCTTCAGACGCTAAAGGTGTATTTGCACTGCAATAAACCCATTGTGTTTTTAACTGTATTAAGATTTGATGTAAGCAGCTGTTTTGTTGATATGCGGCATTAAAATCTCATTTCTATCACCATAATTGCACGTTGCCGGTTTCAAAAGATATTGCTTTAACAAAATGAAAATGTACAGACTCACTCTGTGAACATCAGTGTGGTGGAGTCGTATCATTGGTTGCTCACTTGAAGGAGCATGTTGCAGAGAGACATTCACTGAACTGCATGCAGCGGTGTGCAGAAAACACAGACATTGTTCTGCATATGGGATTAGTGCTACAGTAGCAGACTCAGGTGAGATTAACATACTGTATCTATAGAAAATAAATAATTAAATATTGTAAAAAATATTTACATTTACATTATTTATATTAAAAATGTGTCTACCATTGTGCAATAATGCAATGGGACACATGGTCATTGCTGTAATGATAAAGCAGAACCGTATATTCAAATTATATTGTGTAAAAAATGTTTATTTCTGTGTTTTGTAGTGGCCTGTGCAGCAGATCCCCCCATCATGTTCTTATGTTTATAGGTTCCAGCATGAACCGTGTTGTTTTTGTTAGGATTTTTCTGTTTATCATACTGGTTCTCATTCACTCATTTCCAAAACACTTTATCCTACTAGGGTCGCGGGCCCAACTATGGGCTAATGTGGGGTACACCCTAAAGAGCTCGCCAGTCCATTGCGGCACAGCACACACATTCACACTCACACCTGTGGGCAATTTGGAACAGCCATGTGCTTTGGACTGTAGGAGGAAACTGGAGTACCCAGATAAAACCCAAGTAAGCACACAGAGAACATGCAAACGCCACACAGAAATGCCCTCGTGGAACCCGAGACTCAAACCCAAGACCTTCTTGCTGTAAGGCGGCCATGTTAACCACTAAGCCACCATGCTAACCTGCCTTTATTCTAACAAAATGATATTACAGAAAGTCAGAATAAAATAGACACATTTTTCCCATATTATCACCACAAAAGTGTGTGTGTGTGTGTGTGTGTGTGTGTGTGTGTGTGTTTGTGTGTGTGTGTGTTTGTGTGTGTGTGTTGGCCCTTTGATGGACTGGTGACCTGTTTAGGGTGACCTCGCCTTTGCCCAGAGTTAGCTAAGTACATCTTAGAGATATTGTGGGGGGATTGCACAGTTTCATTATACTTTTATATAATGACAAATCAATCAAATAACTAACTAGCCTAAAATCTGTTGCTGATGGTTACTATGATAATGCGCAACTTCTCAACTTCTTTGAAACACAAATTAAACTCATTATCTCACTCACTCACTCACTCACTCACTCACTCACTCACTCACTCACTCATTAGACGAACCCTATTAGGGTTGCGGGCCAACACTGGGCCAACACTGTGTTGGGTGTAGTGCACAGCACTGTGCTGGGTGTAGCTGTTCAGGGTGTAGTGCACAGCCAACACTGGGCACCTGTGCATTACACCCTGAACAGCTCGCCAGACCATCACAGGGCCAACACACACAACCATTTAATCTCACTTTCACACTCACACCTAGTTTGAACAGCCAATTAGTCTAATATACATGTCTTTGGACTGTGAGAGGAAACTGGAGTACCCAAGCAAGCACACAGAGAACATGCAAACTCTACACAGAAAAGCCCTCCCCGAGCCTGGGACTCAAACCCAGGACCTTCTTGCTGTGAGGCAGACGTATTAGCCACTACAGGGTTTTTTTCAGCAGTAATTTAGCATCAACTACACACCCAGCAAACACAGAACGTTCCTGTAACATTCCCTAATTTAAGGGTTAGTTTATAATGTTGATTCCTTTAACATTCTTATAATGTTACAATTTTTCTCATATAACCCTTCCAAACTCATAAAATTGTATGAATTATATTAATTAGTACATTTTGGCAACATTTTTAGATTTTTTTTGCTATACTGTATTAATCCCGCAAGAGAAATTATTGCCTCTGCATTTAACCCAAAGTGAGCACACACACACACACGTTAACAGTGAGCACACACACTTGGAGCAGTGGGCTGCCACACACATTGAGGGCGCCTGGAGAGCAGTTAAAGGTTAGGTGCCTTGCTCAAGGGCACTTCAGCCATGAAGGTGGAGGAAGGGAAGGTGCAGCTCATTCCCCCACCGCCACACATTTTTCCTGCTGGTTCGGAAATCAAACCAGTGATCTTCTGGTCCCAAAGCTGCCTCTCTAACCAATAGGCTACAGCTATAGCCTAATGGTTTTTAAAAAAAAATAAAATATTATGGGTGTCTAACCAGTTTCCCAGTGTTAAATGTTAAACCGTCATCTCTCAGTGAATGCATGCATACATATATATATTAGCATACATTTTTTGATATAAAAATTAAATCTGCAAAGTGTAATGTAGTGAAAAAACACTTGATTTTTATATGAAAAGGCTTAGTTCTCAAGTTATCTAAAGGATATCTAGTAACATTCCCTCATAAAGCTCCAAGAACACAGAAAACTTTTCGAAATAACTTTCTCATAACCAAAAACTAACATTCAAAGAACGCTCTGGGAATGCAAAATTGTTAGCTGGGCAGATTTCAACCAAACCTGAAAGACACGTTCAGTACTGTGTTCTGAGGGTGGCTGAGGTTTGATATACTTACATACTTGCCCCAAGACAACATACACTGTAAAAATAAAAATAAGAAAAAATATTTTTACAATTTTTATAATAGTTATAATTAAATGTCTCCCCCTAGTGGCCATTGGATAAACATTTTGCCCCATGTTAAAGATCGAGATTTTTCGGGATTTTTTTCAACATGATCCCATGTACAGAACACCTCGAAATATTGATAGCCTCTTTCCAGGCCCAGGCCCCACGCCTCCACCAAGAATAATGAAAATCAGAATAGTTGCTTTTGCATAATCCTACTAAAGGAAAAAAGTCCTTTAATAAATGCTTATCAAAAAGCTTTTAACAAATCCCTGGCTCCAAAATGTTACGGGTTCTTGCTAGGCCCATACTCTTTCCCGCCACCAAGTTTGGTGAAAATTAGTTCAGTAGTTTTTGTGCAAACCTGCAACCAAACAAAGAGATGCTGGTGAATACATAACCTCCCCTGTCAAGTGGTGGAGGGAATCAGATAAAAATTAAAATTAGGTAATGGCAACATGCATACAGAGACTTTTTAGGTAAAGGGTTTCATTTATTCACTGTAACAGAAATAGTTTTCAGCTGGAAAAACACAGTGTACAAAAAATAGCTCTTCAATTAGTGAATGCGGATTTTACAGATTTTCGTCGTGGTTTAAATCAAACATTTAAAAGTTTGGTTTATTTGATTTCACAGGAACTTTACTCAAAATAACTGTTTTATTTAATCAATATTTACTAGTAGATATTGTTATGGTTTCCTAGCTTTTGCAAAGAACACACCTTTGACGTCATCCACTCCGACTAGCATGTCTGGTGTTAATCGATACACACTGAGCTGCAAGAGATCAAAGCCACTGGCGTTTAGACTCGCACAGACCTGAGCCTCATCCAGTGGCACCACGGGGATCCGAACATCAGGAGCTGCCATGTAAAAGCTCTCCCCCAGAGCACCAATGAGTAGGAGGTGACCGCCATTACGCAGGAGGCCAGAGACATTACGGAGTGCTTGATTGAAGGAGGAAATGTCAGGACTCACACTTTCAAGGCAGAAGGAGGAGACAAGGCAGTCAGCACTGGCAGCAAGCAGAGATCCAGGTGGGAATGGGAATGGATGGTGAACATTAACAGGAAAAATGTCAGTGACCACTGAGCGAAGCCTCTCTGCTTTTTCTTTCCATGCTGAGGAACTGTGTGCAAACATTAGGGTTGTTCTTGTTAGTGTGTATTTAAAAACGTTCACAGTCTACAGATCTTTTCCATTGTTAAGCAGTAAGAGAAAGCTCATGTTTGAATGAGGAGTTTCTTTTTAATTGAGTGCGTGGAGGAGAACGGAGATACTGGGGATTCATTTACATGACTTAATTAAAGTCATGCTTAGCTCAAGAAATGGTGAGATTCTGCTGTTACTGAGCACAAAATTTCTTGTTATAAAGTGATCTGTTTGTAAGTCATTCATTCATTCATTCATTTTCTGAACCGCTTAATCCTAATTAGGGTTGCGGGGAGGCTGGCGCCCATCTCAGGGCAGAGTACACCCTGGACAGCTTGCCAGGCCATCGCAGGGTAGAACCACGCTGACGGCTATGCAGCCTACTCTTGACGAAAATCAGCAATGGTTCTTTTACATGCCTCTCACCATGGCTGGCCTTTGAGAACCCAGTTAGCGGCACTGGGGGGACAGCAGTGACCATTGATAGTGGGGCTCGAACCCCCGACCTTGGGATCAGTAATCCAGCAGCCTACCACCGGGCCACCACTGACCTGTTTGTAAGTCATAATCATTTCAAAAATAGATCTCATCTCTACAAACTTCTCACTTCATAACATGATACTGACGGGTGAGAGCATGAGTATCATGAATTATGAATCTTATGAATGAGGATAATAAGAGATAGCTTTAACTGTCCTGAATATGATAGCAGTAGAGAGAGACAGATAAGACAATGAAAAGAAAATCGGGTCTGGGTCAGACATTCTGCATGCATGTAAATAAAACACACAAATTACATGAAAGTCTCACCTGCGTCCCTCCAGCTCACACACATGCTTCAGGTACGGAGTCCAATCAAAGTTGGTTTGTCCATCCTTAAGCCATTTTTTTAATTCGTTCCGATTCACTTCCAAAAAATCAGATAATATGACTCGATTAAAATGCTCACAGCCGCTCATCACCTGATAGAGAGTTGGACCAGAACCAATGTCCACCAGAAGGTCTCCTTTAATGGCATCTGGAAAAAAGTAGAGGAATGTGGAATGCATAATAACCAAGCTTTACTCACATCTAACTTTGGGTTGTGTCACATTTGGGTTCACACTGTGAAAAAAGCTATCAATATTCATTCATTCATTTTCTGAACCGCTTATTCCTAATTAGGGTCGCGGGGAGGCTGGTGCCCATCTCAGCCGACT
>JBCNYH010000021.1:17669992-17687000 GCA_039654325.1 Tandanus tandanus
ACTAGAGTGAAAGCACCGCCAGCATTCAAAAGTGACCAAAACATCAGCCAGAAAGCACAGGAACTGAGAAGTGGTCTATGGTCACCACCTGCAGAACCACTCCTTTATTGGAGTTACATTGTGTTGTTTAAGTGTTCCCTTTATTTTTTTGAGCATTGTATATATATACAATATATGTGTGTGTGTGTGTGTGTGTGTGTGTGTGTGTGTGTGTGTGTGTGTGTGTGTGTGTGTATACATATATGTATATATAGTCATATTTTTGTATTTTTAAAGAAGCCACAGCTAGTGCTTGGATTTAAACATTTAATGATTTGAATACAGTAGTCTGTCCTGAGCTGATGGTGTACATGAAATACCTTTCATACTATGTATATTCGGTTGAAACTACTGCTTTAAACAGACCAGTGACACATACTGTCACAACATTTCCCATGCATTCAAGAAGGATGTTGCTCTATACACCTCCCCTTTCACCTCGCTGCTGAGGGCGGTATTAAAAGTGACTAAAACCCCAGGTAGCTTTCAATGTTGCTGCTATCAGCTCAGCATGGAGAATGTCGGCATGTAGAATAAAATCTGAAGTCTCTACTTTCAAAAATGAAAAAAAAAAACCCCAAAAAACCTTGCATTGATCAGTTACTTTTTCATTGTCACATGTTTTAAGTTTTGAGGTCTGAAACACATTAGTCCTACTGAGGTGGGGTCTTCTTTGGATGGCAAATAGGCAAACATATCGCCTATGCACAAGATGCACAAGAAACACCGTGCAAATACAAAAATGCCATGAGAGCTTATACTTTCACTATAATATCAGTATAGTATCACTTCACGTGCCAGACATCTGTACCTGCATGGACTGTTCGCACTCTAGATTTGAAACACTTCAGATGGGCAAGTAAACATGCGCAGATGTGCATGATGTAGTTACAATAGCTGCTGTGAGAGTGCGATGGAAGGACCAGCTTGGTGCAAAAATGTTCCAGTTTTAAAATTCATTGCGCACTCAATGATAACAATGTATTGGTGAAAATGTATTGAACAATGCTTTTGTAGGCAATGAGAACCAAAAAAATTATTTACATTACAAGTATATTGAGGTAAAAGTTTGGCTAATAAACAAAAACACTGAAAATAAATTAAATTTTTTGACTTTTGCATAGCATGAATGAACTTCAATCCATATGGAATGGTTTAGCGAGTGAAGAAATTTAAAAAATATGTGAACACTATGCCTGAAAGGTTAAATGCTGTAATCAAAGTAAAGGGTGGCCACACTAAATGTTGACTTTTTTTTTTTTGCAAAAAAGAGACTTATTTTTGTTATTGCTATATATTGTTGTTTGTTTACTTATTCTCATCAATATGACTCAATATTACATGAAATAAATACTTGAATAGTACTTGGTTTCTGATTTATCTTCATTTTGGTAAGTGTATAATCATCACTGTATTTTTTAATTTCTTCACTCGCTAAACCATTCCATATGGTTTGAAGTTCATTTATGCTATGCAAAAGTAAAAAAATTAAAATTTGCGACACCTTTCAATTTTTCTGCAAAATTGGTATTTTCAGTGTTTTTGTTTATTAGCCATACTTTTACCTCAATATACTCGTCGGGATGATTTTTTTGGTTCTCGTTGCCTACAATAGCATTGTTCAATACATTTTCACCATAAAAATTATGGCCACAAAAATGGCCTTTGTACTAATTCCAGTAAAAGTAATTTGATCTAGTTCTATAGCCCTTCTTCAAAGAAGAGAAAATTGGTATTAAATTAAAGACCATGTTATGAGAAATAAACAATGACCACTGTTATGGTAAACTGATTTATTTCACCTTGGGAAGCTGTCAGTTTAAATGAGGTGAGAAGATTTTCACACAAATTAGTTTGGTATATTTTGTCTGGGGCTTTATTAACTCATATTACATATAGGTTATTGGGCCGCACAGCAAGAAGGTCCTGGGTTTGAGTCCTGGGCGAGGGAGACTGTGTGTGGCGTGTGCATACTCTCCCCGTGCTTATGTGGGTTTCCTCCAGGTACTTGGATTTTGTCCCACAGTCCAAAGACATGCACATTAGACAAATTGCCTATTCCAAATTGCGCCTAGGTGTGAGTGCGAGTGTGAATGGTTGTGTGTGTGTGTTGGCCCTGCGATGGCCTGGCAAGCTATTCAGGATGTACCCCGCCTTCGCCCAATGTCAGCTGAGATAGGCTTCATCCTCCCCACAACCCTAGCAGGATTAGGCAGTTGGGCAACTGAATGAGCGAGTGAGTGAATATTGGCTAATAACACTATAATGATTTTGTGCTAGATACATTATAGACTAAGGAATGTACAGTGTGTCGGTCATTGACACTCTAATTTTAAATTGCAATCTCACAGTAAACTTTTGCTGCAGTAAACTCATTTTAGGGTCACATGCTCAAAACATAAAACTAATCGCTGGAGATGTGACAATGAATAACGGAGTTCGGCTTAACATAATACTCTGTATCCTCTGTTAAGTGGGTCAGACATTCACAGCTGATCATTTTGGATTATTAAGACCATTTAAGACTCACAGGTCAGCCAGTGGAAAATGTTTTTCTTAATTCAGTGTAAACTCAGCACCAGTGTTCCAGTAACCAATAACCATTAAACATTTATTACATTAGAGATTTTCATAACTGTAATAATCTTTATAAATTTACATTCAGTTTATTGGTTATTTAGTGCATTTTCTCTTAAAAAGTTTTGATATCCTTGAGATGAGATATACATTTTAAAATTCAATTGAGAAATGTGTTGCATTAAGAGATATCACACAGTATTAGACTACAGTACTGTAAATGGTTTTAACTCTTATGCTATTTAGGCAGTGTTTCTAAAAACCATTTCCCACTATTTTTAACTGTATTCACCTGCCGGTGTAAGGATCTATGCACATACAAATAGTATGCTCTAACAAACAAACATATACCAAACACACTCACTATCCCACATGAAAAACATTATCCTTTCAAGAGTTGGGAAATAATTATTTTTTAGCAAAGTAATGAAACATACCTGAAAAGTAGGTAAACTCACTGTTGTAGGTTTGATATATATATTTTAGTGTGTTTTAGACACATCTGTCAGTTTCTTGTAAGGTGAGTTACTATTTATCCTCTTTTAGACCTGATGACTAAATGCAAACCACTACCTTCTCCTCCTCATCCTCCTCGTCCTCCACCAGCACCAGCACCTCCTCCTCCTCTTTTAATTTACAAAACAGATTGTATGGAAATCAGAGATGGGTGAGGTACGACTAAAAAAATCAGCACACTGGAGATGTTTAACAAGATTATCTTAAGTGTGTTACTTAAAAAAGAACGATCTTGAACGATATTGAAAAAGAATTATCATCATAATGAGCTGTTACCATGGATACAGCATCACAGATTTGGGAATCTGCAACACTGCTGATAGTTTTATTTACAACAGTATGGTCAGGACTGACACAAATCAAACACAATATAGGGTTAAAGGGGTAAAATCGATAAATTCCACCTATATTTTAAGTTGACTGAATTTAACCTTGAGTGGCAGTGGTTCTAAACACCTGCATAATAATCATTCATGGCTTAAATTAAAGAACACATCAACTGCAGTCACCTAAAGTATTTTATTGTGGTCATTCTGGATTCAGTTACAGGGGAGAGAAGTGAGATTAAAAAAATATATACAAAATACATTGTGTTTGTACAAAATTTGGAGCATATAGGAAAAGATTTAAAAGTCTTGCCTACAATCTTTGTCCTTTTTGTATTTTGTTTGCTTTCTTGACTTCTGTCTTACTATAGGCCATTCTAAGATAATTTCAGGGTAATTCATTGTATTAGCTGTCCAGTATATTGTATTATATTAATATCTAAATCCAGATATAACAAGGTTTGGTGTGTCTTTTAGATAATTATCTCCTCAAAGTAATAAAAATAACAGCAAATTAATTATGAGGACTACGGGTGTCACTTCAGTCAATCAGTCTCACAACACATTCAAAATGTGTCAAAAAGTTCCCTATTTCTACCCCATGATCAACCTCATTAACAAATACCTTTCCTTTATCCTTTGATTACCCAACATACATTATTGTTTAAATGTAATTTAATTATAAAAGTGTCAATGTTTATTAGTAACATACAAAAAATGAAAAAGTTAGAAGAATTTATCCAGAGCGCTGTCCAGAATTAAAGTTTTTTTGTGGTTGTTGTTTGTGACATAAAAATTATTTGTGTGTCTTTTGTGAAAAACCTGTCAGAACCAGATGGCAAAAAACATGAGACAAATTAGTATCTGTAACTCAAATTTAGATCCAGTTTATATCACATACTCATTTTCTGTGGTCTGAGCATTAGAGTACAGGACATTATTGAATCGGTTATGAGTTCAGGTACATGTTTAGTCTCAGTTATTCAAACAGTCAGGGGAGGTTCATTCCTCCACCTGGGTACAGGACGAAGAGTGTAGATATTCCTTGTATCACAATATCTAGAAGGTTGAGTGTTGGTGAAGGCTCAGAGGTAGCATGGTGCACAGCAGGATGTAATACATGTTTAAGGTGTGTACTGCTCTGATTTTGGTTTTCTGGCTAGGTATCAGCTCAACTTATACACACCATTGTTATTATTATTATTACAACATTGTATAAAGGTCATAATTTGGTTGGATGCACAAAACGTTATCTGACAATATTGAACCATAATGTTTATTGAGAACATGTACATGCCCTTTATTCACAATGTTGGTTTGATATTGCCAAAGTGTCACCCAAATCCAGGCCCCTAGGACAGAGCAATCTAATGTGAAACGAGGATTGTGCACATACATCGTAGGAAATCACAGAGTGCATACACACAGTCCTTGCAAGTTAATCTTATTGTAACATTTTCTGACAAAACGTTGGTGTCGATTCTTAATCATCCAGGACATGGTAATCTTAAAAAGCTTGAGTCGAGGCAACTGGACTTCTTTTTGTGGTTTTTGAAGACGTTTCACTTTTAATCTAAAAAGCTTCATCAGTTAAAAAAATCTGGTGGAAAGTTCCTGCCTTATATAGGCTGAGGAAAAAACTGTCAAGTCACATGCAAATCACTGTCCCACACATCCATTCCATTGTTCGTTAGGGTCTTTTGTCCACTAGGGTTGTTTACCTGGTCTGCATATGGGGTCGTTTGGTCACCTGAATTAAGGCATGAAGTGGAGTGAAACCTCTTGGGAAGGAGATCCAGGGCTGCCTTGTAAGCGTTTGAAAGGTGAAACCTCATACCGCCTCCTTGGTTGGTTTTTTCCTTCTTCACATAGATGCTTTCTTTTACTCCTCTTTCGAACCATCTCTCTTCCCTTCTCTAGAATCTGTCCATTGCTGAGACCGCCTACAGAGATGAAGTCTGCAGACTGACAGGATGGTGTGCAGATAATAACTTGTCATTAAACATTAAAAAGACAGAGGAGCTCATCCTGGACTTCAGGTGTAAACAGGATGTGCAGAGGCCACTCAGGATATAAGGCAGGAAGTGGAGCAGGTGACTGGCTACAAGTTTCTAGGGGCCCACATCAGCAGTGATTTAAAATGTTGCATAAGCACCACTGCAGCAGTAAAGAAGGCCTGGCAAAGATTACATTTTCTCAGGACATTGAGGAAAAAACCACATCTCCACTAGTCTGCAGAAGACTTTTTATCACTGCTCAGTATAGAGTGTACTGACCTACTCTATCTTGGCATGGTTTGGAAACTGCTCAGAGGCAGATAGGGCAGCTCTCAAGAGGGTGGTGACAAGGCACATAAAAATCACTGGTCCCACCCCTGAAAGATATCTACAGGTCTTGATGTTGCAGCACGGCCGGCATAATCATCAAGGACAGTACTCATCCTTTCCATCACATCTTTACAATGCTACCCTCTGGAAGGCGATACAGGGCCCTGAAGTGCTGCACCACAAGACTAAGGAACAGCTTTTACTCCTCAGCTGTCCAAGAACTGAACTCTCAGCTCCCTATCCCACTGCCGCCCCACCTCCTCCATCTAAATTGCCTTGGACTCATGCATGCAACCATTGAAATGTACTTTATTACCATGCCGTTTCATTACAATATTTATGGTATTGTTTATTATATTTGGCATCCATTGGAATGCACTTTCAATATCATGCACTTTAATAGCAGTTTATGGTATTATTATATTTTGCAATCACTGGAATTCACTTTAAGACAATGCACTTTAATTATAGTTTTTATGGTACTATTATTATTATTATTATTATTATTATTATTATTATTCATTTATTTTCTAAGCCACATAATTCTAATTAGGGTCGCGGGGAGGCAGGCGCCCATCTCAGATTACAAACCTTCTTGCTGTGAGTCACACATGCTAATCACTGCGCCACCATGTATGTGGAAGATGGGCGTGTGAGTATCTCTAGCAGAGCTTCTTAAATTTCGTTGTTTTGTAATCAATACAATGACAATAAAAACATTCCATTCTATACTTTGACATTCTATTCTAGTTATGTAGATTAGAAAAAAGCTAGTAGAGGGGTCCCCACTTAAAAAATAACCCCATAAATCCCATACCTCTGAAAGTATAAGATTAAAGTAAGCACTTCCATGAATAGATTTCCTTGAGGTACTTCCTTGAGGGGTTTCAGTCATTTGAAATAGATTGTAGCCTCCACGTGACCCTAGTTAAACTAAGTGGTTCGGCAAATGTATGAATGAATGAATAATAAGCCTGGTAATTGAATGGGCCTATTTAAACTCATTGAGTGCATCCTTTATTAGCCCAATTGTCTTAATCAATGAACTAAACACAACTTTGCTACTAGTGCCTTGTACAAGTACATTCATTCATTCATTCATTTTCTAAGCTGCTTAATCCTAATTAGGGTCGCGAGGAGGCCGACACCCATCTCAGCTGACTCTGTGCAAAGGCGGGTACACCCTGAACAGCTTGCCAGGCCATTGCAGGGCCAACAGACATACAACCATTCACACTCTCACTCTCACCTAGGGACAATTTGGAACCGCCAATTAGCTCACTGTGCATGTTTTTGGACTGTGGGAGGAAACCGGAGTACCCGGATGAAACTCACGCAAGCATGGCACGCACGCCCCGAGCCCAGGAATCGAACCCAGGACCTTCTTGGTATGGGGCGAATGTGTTAACCACTCAACCGTGCCACCTGTACTGTACATAATACTTTCAAATGAATTCTGGTTTACATCTTTATTTTCTGCTGTAAGGTGATTGTAGAGTGATGCATCATGCAAACTGTTCTAAAAGATGAAACCATTCACCTTATCAGTAAGACTCGAACACACAGCTACTTCTGAGACTACTGAATGAAGTTCTCTTGTAGTGATGGGAATTCCAGCTGATTTTAGTGAGTCAGATGATTTAACTCAGCATAATAATATGAGCCGGATCATGTCAGCTCCCACACGGCTCATCATTTAGTACATTGTGACAGATCTTAGGCTCGGAATACAAAACACTCAGAGACTGGAGGACAGTTATCTTTATTTATTCACTTGTCAACTAACACTCAGAGCTCTCTTTCGTCTCCTTTTAATTTCCATGTGCACCCAAGCTACACACATTTCACACACACACACACACACACACACACACACACACACACACACACACACACACACACACACACACACACACACACTTCTGGCAGTGTGCTCTCTCTCTCTCTCTCTCTCTCTCTCTCTCTGTCCTCTCCATTGTAAGTACACAGAGAAGACACATAAATAGATGCTGATTATTACACAGAGGTGAAACTCATCAATATGTTGCATGTTGGTTTCACTTGATTCCTCTTTGTCTGCAGGGCACTCAACCACACCCTTGCTGCTGTATATTCCCACCACCCGACTTAGGCTGGTGAGACATCCAGAAGGTAGCTGACACCCCATTTGGCTGAAAAGAAAACATAGCCACTACCATTTGTGCCCCTGGCCTGTGGACCTCAAATTAAAAGGTACATGCCATGTTTTATGTACTAGAGGTGAACAGAGTGTGACCAGAACACGTTGAAAAGGTGTTTCAGCAAGAAAGTACTGGAGAAAGTCTGCTCACTTGATAGTCAGACGTGTTCTCTATGGTGCTGTACTTGCTTACCTGTGCAGAGTGCTTGCTGCTGATTTACAGCACCTTGGGCTCCTCTGTCTTTACCACCTGGGACAAAACATATCCTCACCCTTTGTACAGTTTATCCATCTGCAAAATAATAAAAAGAAAAAAGTTAGGTGAATGTTGACCCCCACACAAACCCACCTTTACCTGGCATAAAACCCATCTGTATGGCTCTCTCCACTATACTGGATCTGATGCCTCCTTTAAGTGATGTGTCAGTGGGCTGGTGACATCCAAAAAATTAGGTACAAACCTCCTCCAATAGCCAGCCAGCCCCAGGAACTGCTTCACTGCCGTTTTAGTCATTGGTCTTGGGAAGGTCGCAATTACTGGAGTGTTATTAATATGGAGATACACCTACCCATGAACCAAAAGGAAGCCCAGATAGTGTACTTTTAATTGCACACTTCTTTGGGTTTACCATGAGCCCTGCCCATCTCAAGAATCTCAGGATAGCCCTTAAATATTGTAAATGCCACTGCCAAACATTACTGTAAATGAATATGTTGTCTAGGTAGGCATATGCATTATCTGGATAGAGGGGGATCAAACCATACTAACATCAACTTGTCATGCCTCTTGAGCAAGGTCCTTAACCCATAACTGCTCAGTTGTATAAATGATGTATAAGTTCCTCTGGATAAGGGCAACTGCTAAATGTTATAACTGTAAATAAAAATGTAATAGATTGAGCAGTTCATCTATGTGAGACATAAGATTTTCTATATGAATATCCTTTTTTTTAGTCCACACACAACCAGGTCTGTTGGATTTGGGTACCAAGACCACCAGGCTGCTACAGTGATTGTGCAACTCCTCGATTACTCCATGATGAGTATGGCCCTGAGTTGTTCCTGAACCACATTTTTTTGTGTTTGGGTAATCAATATGGGTGACTACACCTTGAGGAGTCTTCATGCGGTGTTCTATGAGATTAGTGCAGCCTGGCAGAGATGATAACACATCCACAAAATCTTCCTGCAAGTGGGCAAAATGTGCTCTTGGGTTTGGTGAGAGGTGATCTTCACAGGGGTAAATTTGCCTGAATTTTAGTAGCCTCCCATCCCAGCTCGACCCTTTCCAAAACCACCATCAGCTGAAAGAAGATAAAAAGTCGGCTTTGAAGGCAGCCGTAGCCTAATGATTAGAGAAGTGGCTTTGGGACCAAAAGGTCGCTGGTTTGATTCCCAAACCAGCAGGAAAAATGTGTGGCAGAGGGGGAGTGAGCTGCACCTTCCCTTCCTCCACCTTCATGGCTGAAGTGCCCTTGAGCAAGGCACCTAACCCTCAACTGCTCTCCGGGTGCCCAATTGTGTGTGGCAGTCCACTGCTCCCAGTGCGTGTGTGCTCACTTTGGATGGGTTAAATGCAGAGGCAATAATTTCCCTTGTGAGATTAATACAGTATAGCAAAAAAATAAAATAAATAAAAAGATGTCACCAAGATAAAACATCTTAGATCTTTTCCCATCTTTATTGTGACATAGCAACCAGCAGAATTTTAGTGAAAAACAAACAGAAGCAACAAATATAATGGGACAAGTTCCTGTACGCAGAATTAACTCATCACATTCAAATTTATGTTCAAAAGTAATGGTCATACCCTTGACATCAACAATATGATTCTGAGTAAAAAGCCTAAGTTCTGAATTCTAATTTCTGTGGAATGACTTGAAGAAGGTGCTGGACAGGAGATATCCCAGATAGATCTGGTGAAGATTTGCAAGGGAGAGTGAAATAAAATTAACAAATTAAGATGTGGCACTTACCGTAAAAGACTAAGCACTGTATTACAAGCAAAAGGTAATAATGGTTCCATACATACATACATACATACATACATACCCCACTGCCAGACTATCTGGTTCAAGTTAAAATGTAGATAATAACTAATGACTGTACGAACATTTTTATTTTAACATACTTGCACATTCTAAACATGGTGTATGGCAGGAAAAGCATAATCTTACATCCAAATAATAACAATCATTTAAGTCATTGAACTTTTCATCTACATTCCAGAATAAAAATAGTTAACCCCACAGTTTTCTGTGCAAGTAATATTTCATTGCAACTTAAACTGCGTTTGTTAACTTTTTTAATGTTAAACTGTACTGCCTATTTTTTTTTTATCTTACTTTTTATTTTATTAATTATTTTTTAATTTAGCAAGTTGAAAACACGATGTATATCCTTATTTACAAGGCTTTCTTTTGTGTACGCAAGAAAGTAAAACCTCTAAGTAAATCATCAGAATGATTTGCCAGACCACTGAGGTGCTCCTCACAGAGAAAGGTGTCAGATTCAGGATTACAGGTCTGAACACCTCAAAAAAATTTGGCCATTGATGAAAAATGCTCATCCATCTCACCCATCATCTTGTTAAGGAAGGTAGAAACAGGTTTCCTTCAGCTTTTCTGTATTGCTGGCGGTACAGTGGCATCATGGTTAGCACTTCTGCCTCACACCAAAAAGGTGCTGGGTCACAAGTCCCTGGCTTGCTGTTTCTGAGTGGAGTTTGCATGCTCTCCCTCTGCTTGTCTGGGTTTCTTCCAGGTAGTCTGGTTTCCTCCCACAATCCAAAAACATGCATATTAGGTGTGTATGTGTGTGAATGGTTGTGTGTATGTTTGCCCTGTGATGGTCTCTCAAGCTGTTCAGGGTGTGCTCCACCTTCACCTAAGACAGGCTCCAGCCTCGCTATGACCCTTGTAGCATTAAGCAGTTTGACAAATGAGTGAGTAGTGAATGCACCACTCACTGCTCAACAGTTAGACTTCACCACATAAACATTGTGTTTCTGCTTTTGCCTTTGTCTTGTAGTAGCACATGGCTCTGAAATTTGATTTCTTACTCAGAAAGTATTTGCCATACCATACAGCTCGGCAGTCCTCTCATTTGTGAGCATCTCTTTAAGATTATCCCACACAGTTTCACTGTAATCTGCAGTCTTAGTTATGTGTACTGCCTCACTCTGCAAATATTTGTGCAGGTTCTCAGTTATAAACACAAACACCTTGAACATTATCAGCAGGTAGGCAGTGGAGAATTGGATGAGTTTGATGTGGAGTCTGACTGCCATGGAGGTGTTAATGTTGGAGAGGTACTAAAGAATAGCAGGGAGATGTGCATAGCAGTGCACATAAATGGCCTGTTGATGATTGACTCTTCAACTCCAACTGCACCACTCGTCACAGCTGCACCATTGTAAGCCTGTGCACCACGCTTAAGCTTTTCAATGAGACTACAAACAAATTGTTCTACAATAGCAACATTTAGCATTCTGCATCAAATTCTTTCAGTTAAACCACTGCCACCAAACACTCATTCACTCTACCATCAGTGACATAGTGAACACATATAGCCAGTTGTTCTGTGTTTTCATCTCTGACTTTATTCACAATAATTCAAGCATTTTTCAGTTCACTCACAATAATTGCTGTTACCACATCTGCACAGGACTCAATCATCTTATTTTGGAATGAAGGTGATAAATACCAATGAAAAATGTACTATTTGATGGTGGAATATGACTGTAGAAAAGGATCGGACTGCTTTAAAATTTCCATGCACCCAAGAACGTTTCCTTAATCGTATCTAGATATTCCCTCATTGTCGCCATGGAATGGAAAGTTTTGTTTGGCTAAGAATTATGTCACAGCCACAATACAGTTGATGTACTTCCATCCCTCCTTGATTTTTGCCTCATGTGCTGAATGTAACTGTTCTACCATGTGCATCACTGTCTTTAAAGCTGTGCCAGGCATTTATGCCTGCTTAATGGGTAGGTGCCTTCTCGTGCTCCCCTAAGAGAACCAGAGCTTTTTTCCTTTTTTTTAGTGAGCGCAGTGTTTACAAATGTGCCCTATTTCATGTGTTTAGCAAACATCCTACAAGAGAAAGAAAATGCTGCATCTTTATTCATAAAATATTCTAACCAGGGAAAGCTTTCGCATGATTTAGAATTAAATTATCCTTTTCTAAATCCAAAGCTGTTCTGGGTATAGTGCGGCAGTCACCGATATCCCCAGCTGTGTGACTTCACTTGTTTGGGACCACCATACTTCACCCTAGGCCACTAATGTTACATTTTTCATGGTGCATGCTGGTTCTTGCTCTTGCCCCCTGACCAATGTCCTTTGTTTCTGTTAAAACTGCTCCCTCATCATCAAATCTATCATCGACATGGTGCCATCTCCCGTGACTTTCACCTGTCTCTCACCTGTCAGTCTTCATACTTTCTCTTTGCCTCGACAGCTCACCAACCTCGGTCTCTCCTCCTCCTGCTCCTCCTACATCTCCCTAATCCTCACTCTCTGCAGCAGCAAAATCAAAAACATGCCAGCACCACAAAAAATTATATTTTTGCCATTTACGTTTAACAGACTTGCTAATAACTTAGCTAGTTTAGCTTGCTAATTTATCACAAATTACAGCCAAACATTTCCTCCCTCTATCTTATCTCTCTTCACTTCTTCCATGTCTCTGCTCTGGGCCAAGAATTATCTGATATTGTAATCTAAAGACTAAAGTCATTAGATAAATTTTCAATTAGTATAAGGTCATTTGGTTTTATTAAAAAATAAAACTGACAGTTGTTGTGTCACATTACCTGACCTCAAACTGCACTCAGTGTAGCAGACCAACATATGGGAAAACTGCATGGCTCACTGGCAGCTCATGCTCAGTGATATGCACTGATGTAGAACTCATTCAATCATTTATTTTCTGAACTGCTTAATCCTAATTAGGGTCACAGGGAGGCTGGCACCCATCTCAGCTGACTCTGGGTGAGGGCAGAGAACAACCTGGACATCACAGGGCAGAAGCACGCTGACGGCAACCCAATGGCCTACTCTTTACGAACGACAGCAATGGTTCTTTTACATGCCTTACACCACAGACAGTGAGAAACATGGCTGGCCTTTGATAACCCAGTTAGCTGCATTGGGGGGACAGCAGTGACAACTTGGTGATAGTGGGACTTGAACCCCCGACCTTCAGATCAGTAAGCCAGCACCCTACCAACGGGTCACCACTGCCCCGGGTTAAGAACTGTCTAGCAAATTGTTAAAAACTGTAAGGATAGGCGAGCTGTCCAGGGTGTACTCTGCCCTGACCCCAAGTCGGCTGAGATAGAATCCAAATGTTCTTCTTTCAACCTCACTGTATGTATGGGTTTAACAGGTCTGTCCACCAGTCTTCCTCACCACCAGATCCTACTCGCCACCAAGTGGTGATCAGTTGAAAGGTTTGTCCCCTCTTTAGCTTAGTGTCCAAGACATACAGCCACAGGTCTGATGATATGACTGCAATTGATCATTGACTTTTGGCCTAAGGTAGTCTGGTACCAAGTACATTTAAGAACCACCTAATGCTCGAACATGGTGTTGGTTATGCACAGTCCATGCCTAGCATAGAAGTCCAATAACAAAACTCCACTCAGGTTCAGATCAGGGATGCCATTGCTCCCAATCAATCCTCTCCAGGTCACTCCGCTGCTTCCCACAATGGTTTTAAAGTCTCCAAGTAGAACAATGAAGTCTCCAGGTTGCAGCCCTTCCAGGACACCACCTAAACACTCCAGTAAGGCTGCGTAATCTAAACTCAATGCCAGAGTAAGAGGGAGTCTAGCACTTCACCGGGAGTTTTGTTTCAGAGCCTACACTGTGTGTGGAGATGAGTGCGACTATATCTAGTTGGTACCACTCATCCTAACGCACAAGCTCAGGCACCTTCCCTGACAGTGAGGTGATGTTCCACATCCCTATAACCAGTTTTTGACATCAGGCATCAAGATGCCCATACCCCCTCCCACACCTGCTGCCTAGCTCAGACTGCACCTGACCTTGATTTTCCTCCTCACAAGTGGTGGGCCAATGTGATGGTGACTCTCAGTGGCATTTTCAGGCTAAGTCTGACTGAGCCCCAAGAGCCAATGCTTGGACATTAGATGCAGGGGGGAGAGTTGGTGGGCACCAGTTTCCCTTTTCTTGGTGAGGTTGTCCGTAATCTTCAACACAGCTTCACTAAGGTCTTCAAATCGCGCTTTGTTTGACCCCTCCCCTGGTACAAATTTGCTTTGGAAGTCCCTACAAGGGGCTGATGCCCCCGACAACATAGCTCCCAAGATCAAGGAAATATTCAAACCCCTCCACCAAGTTAAGCTGACAATTCATTGGAGGGGAAAATTGGGGCTCAAATATTGAAATAGTGGTTTAGGCAGCATAAGGAATCGTTTTCACATATGAACTGGAAGTCTTGACCTTAACACTATTGCAAGTCTTTGGGATGTGCTAATACATAAAAGACTTTATAGAGTGGTTTGACTTTTGTATTATCAATTCAAAAGTTGATAAAAAACTAACCCAACTGGATTGAAATAAACATTGCTTAAGTTTGTCAGAAAATTGGCGATTGCATGTAATCAAGGCTAAAGGTATTCCAACAAAATATTAGAGTGTACAACTTTTTTTTGGCCGGGCAGTGTATATTTTTTATGCCCACTGTAATGGCATTACAGGCAGTAAGTGTGTTTGAGTCCTGGGCTATGTGTTTCCATCGGTTGCTCCATTTTCTAGACGTGCACATTAGGCTAATTGGCTTTTCCAAATATCTCACTCTAGCTGTGTATGTGAATGGTTGTGTCTCTGTGTTGGTCCTGCAATGGACTGGCATGTACAGGAGCTGTTCAGGCTGTACCCCACCTCTGCCCAGATGTGGCTGAGATAGGCTGCAGCCTTCCCGTAACCTTAGTGGGATTAAGCAGTTCGGCAAATGAATGAATGTATGCATGTGATTACATTGCACACGTCCAGAGAGAAAACTAAGCCACCCTGAAAAAGCTACCTATTGTGAAATAATTCAAATCTTTGTCTAAAGTCTGGCTGCTTGTGAGTTTTTTATACTTTATAAAAGGAAATTTTCTGCTTACTGAGTGTTATGAAACTTTCTTGTTCATGGTGCAACAAAACAATATGTAACAACAACACAGAGAATATAGACTGTAAGCTGTAAATTATTGGTATGCTTTATGGTGTTCCATAAAGTGTCTATTGCAACTTTATTGGTATTTCGCCATACTGGGTTCAGTGCTTGACTCACCCAGGTGAGCTTTGGAAGGCAGCAAACTGTTGCATAATCTGATTGTCTGTTAGAAACTATTTCACAGTTGGCTGGTGGCATTATGGATGCTCCTGTATCTTCTACCAGATGGGAAGGGAGAAGGTACCTTTCCACAGTACTGGTGGGTGTGTAATGCAGTGGCTGTTTTATCAGGGGTTGACCTGATAATTTTTTTTGGCTGTTCTTACGATCTGCAGTACAGTCTTGTGGTCAGAGACTGTGCAATTCCCGTACGACACAACAAGACAGCTGACCGAAACACTCTCTATTGCCCCTTTCTCTACTGAAAAATGTGAGGATGGAAAAAGGGAGTTTGGCTCTCTTCAGCCTCCATCGTAAGTGGAGGTTCTATATACCATACTTGGAAAAGCAGGTGGTGTTGAGGGTCCAGAAGAGAACCTCCATTATGTGCACTCCTAAAAACTTTGGTCTTCGGACTATCTTCATAGTTGTTCAATTAAATTGCAGTGGTAAATGGTCTACTTGGCTCCTCCTACTATTAATCTTATTAACTGTGGCAGCACAGGTGTGATCAGGCGCCCTCTGGAGGCATAGGAGTCAGATAGAACCAGCAGGTAAAATGTTAATGCTTTACACCTGTGTGTTATTTATGTGGGTTCTTTTTGTATACTTACAGATAGAGAGATTGTTAACCAGAAAGAGCTGTGAGCAGTCGTGTGCTGTGCTGTGTATGAAAAATATTCTGCAACCATTTAAGAATGTTATGTCAAGCGTGTCTGAGGGAACGATAACTAAAATAAAAGGCAGCTAAAATGTGCTTAGTCTGAACTAAGTTGGACTGGAAAAGTGAATAAATGGAGTGGACTGCCTGCAGGTTTTTGGGTCTTTAGTATCTCGAACTTGAGAACTATTATACCGATATTAAAAGACAGTTTGTTGTCTCTACACCATACTGCAACATGGTTCAGGTTTTAATCTGTATGCTAATTCATCATTGATGAATTGATGAAGCCCACAACTGTAGTGTAATAAGCAGCCTTGAGAGTGAGATTTGAAATTCAGTTTGTAACAAAGTCATGTGGCTGCAGTGGACTGAGTACACAGCCCTGGGGAGTGTTTCTGCTTATGTGGTGGTGTTGCAGGTAGAGTTGCTAATCCTGACAGACTGGGATCTCCCAGTTAAAAAGTCCAGTGTCAAGTGGTCACACCCAGCAGAATCAGCTTTATAAATTGTTGTGCAACAAATGCTGAAGTCTATAAGCAGCATTGTTACATACCTGTCCTTTTTTCCAGATGGGGCAAAGAAAAGTGGATGGTAGCAGATAGGGCATCCTATGTTGAGCAGCTGGGATTGTAGATATACTGATATAGGTTCAGTGTGGTGAAAAGACTGCTCTTTATGTGCTTCATGACTACTTGCTCAAAGTACTTTGTAATATCAGAATAACAGTAGTGGATTAAACCAACTGTGTGTGCAGCATTAAATGAATCTCGTATTCAAGTTCGAGTTCAAGTTTATTTGTTATATACAGGTAACAATGGAACATCACTACCGACAATGAGCCCCCTCAATATTGCACTTAAGAAACAAATATTGCACATAAAGTTAACATTTAGATAAACTATAAAGTAAGAATAAAAATTATATAAGTAAAAGGAATTAAAAGAAAAAAAAAAAAAGAAAAAAAAAAATATATATATGTATATACATATATGCATATAAACTAAAAAGAATGTGAAATATATATATA
>JBCNYH010000021.1:17688027-17698706 GCA_039654325.1 Tandanus tandanus
ATGTGACCAGCTCAGATCCTCAGTGATGTTGATCCCCAGGAACCTGAAGCAACTGACTCTCTCCATCTCTGTCCCCTTGATGTGGATAGGTGTGTGACCTCCACCCTGCAGTCTCCTGTAGTCCACGATGAGCCCCTTGGTCTTGCTGACATTGAGCAGCAGGTTGTTCTCCTGGCACCATGGTGTCAGGGCTCTCACCTCTGCTCTGTAAGCAGACTCGTCTAGATCTGAAATGCAGCCAATGATGGTGGTGTCATCTGCAAATTTGATGACAGTGTTGGAGCTGTGTGGGGCCGTACAGTCATGGGTGAACAGGGTATACAGCAGGGGGCTGAGCACACATCCCTGGGGGGCACCAGTGCTGAGCGTCAGTATGGAGGACTTCACACCGCCGATCCGCACCACCTGTGGTCTTCCCGTCAGGATGTCCAGGATCCAGTTGCATACAGAGACACTGATGCACAGATCCCAGAGCTTCATGACAAGCCTGGATGGAATTATGGTATTGAAAGCGGAGCTATAGTCAATAAACAACATCCGCACATAAGTGTTCTTGTGGTCCAGGTGTGAGAGGGCAGTGTGCAGAGCCAGCGCTATTGCATCGTCTGAGGATCTATTTGATGGGTAGGCGAACTGAAAAGCGTCGAGTGTATCAGACAGTGAAGATGTGATGTGAGCTTTGACTATATGCTCAAAACACTTCATGATGATAGAGGTGAGTGCTACTGGGCGATAGTCATTGAGGCAGCTCACATTTGGTTTCTTAGGGACAGGGACGATGGTAGACCTCTTGAAGCATGAGGGGACGACAGAAAAGGGCAGGGAAAGATTAAAAATGTCCATGAAGACATTTTCCAGGAAGCCAGTTCCAGAACGCTTGCTTTGAGAACACGTCCTGGGATTTTGTCTGGTCCAGGGGCTTTCCGTGTGTTTTTAACGTAAAAAACGCGTACTTTTTAAAGTATTGACACACATCTGCCTGAGGGATCTGAAAAGGACATCTGTCCTCCTCTGACAGAAACTTGCTGTGGTTTTCAAAGCGGGCACAGAAGGTGTTCAGCTCCTCAGGTAGAGAAGCAGTCACCTCCCTTATGTTAAAGCCCTTCCCCTGGTAGTCAGTGATAGTTTTTAGTCCACTCCACATGTGCCTGATATTTTGATGTTATTCCCAGATACCGTTACATACACCAGCCTTGTCTAGCTGACAGGGGACGAGCAGTTGCTGCAGTTATTTATAGCAATAATGTGTCACATAAAAAATTGGACAAAAATGTTATATGTTTGAAATCCTATATTCCAATATAACATATGCTGCTGAACAAATATATCTAGTCGGTTGATCCTGTTACTTATTATTTACAGACTCTCAGGGCCATGCTCTAAATTCCTTTGTGAATTTGCAGATTTAATTTCAAACCTGGTTGTTTCTTTCAATGAAGAATTGAATTGAAATGAATTGTTGGGGACCTTAGTATTCATTTTGGTAACCTAGAAGAGCCTCTAAGAACAGTACTCCTGTCCATTCTATACTTAGTAGAGGTACATGAGAACGTAATAGAACCCACTCATAATGGTGGTCATACTCTAGATTTAATACTAATGTTCAGATTAAATACTGAAAATATAGTCACACTTCCACAGTCGAAAACTACATTAGATCATTATCTTATCTTATTTTAAAGTGTCTTTGTGATAATATATACACCTCTCCAAGACAATAAATGGTGTCAAACTAAATTAGTGGCATTCTAATTAGGATGGAAAGAGGGCCTTTTTGATATGGAAAAGCTCTGGTACAGATAAAACAACATATTTCTCAAATCTAATAAAAGATAACAAAAATAATCAGAGATTTATACTACTGCAACAAAACTAATTAGGATAGAAAATAAGTAATCAAACCATAATTACATGAATGTTTTTTCCCTGATTGAGCCGATATATAATTTATGCTCAAATTGACCTGACATTTTTCATATTCTCCCTTGTAAAGTTGATTTGTTTGTGTTAGTGAATTATACCTCCTGAGATTTAATTTTTATCCCAGGTGTCATCCACATTCCTGAACCAATGGCTCGGTGGTGTCCCAGAATGGGGTATCAGAGCCTACTTTTCCACTTCTTCCAATACATGTTGGCTGCATTAGGTGAAGCTGGAGAACCAACAGCGCACTATAGAGACTGCAAACATTACCCAATTCTCTGTGAATAGTACAAGCTGATTATCAATGATTATGAAACATTTCTGGCTCATTGTTATGTAAAGTTGCTGGTTTTGATCGGTACGTAACTATATCATTAATAAGGATGCGGAAACATGCAGTCCTCTGAAACCCACATATCAACTTGGATGAGTGCTAACCATTTCTCCCACTGAAAACTTTAAGTCCAGATGAACTGAATCAAACTTTGACATGAAGCATTTAACTTTAAGTGTTAATAGCTTGTGTTCTGGAGTAATGTGTTAGCAGAATGCTGAAATTTGCAGGTAAATGATAAATTTTAGAATTTATTATTTCTCTGTGACCTTCAGAGGCCTTTTAATTATTTATTAATGAACTCAGCTGCTTGTATGTCCTCCTTTAGGCAAATTGGCTCATGCAAACCCCTCTGTCCCTTTTGTCCTACTTTTCATTAATTCTGACTAAACCAAATCACAGTGAATGACACACTGACCAGTGTGAAAGTTAACACACTCTCAGGACCCAACATTTAGTGTGTTTGGTTATACAGACATTCCTTAATTACACTGAAATCTCTTTAGAATTCAGCCAGAAAATCAAACAGTTAAAATTATAACATCTTTTATCTTTCTTTAATCCACTCTGCAGTGTGTATATTTATCACTGCATAAATCATGTAGCAAATTAGCTGTTACTTTATAAGAAGAATTAAGCATTTACAGTATTACTTAACCTGGACTACAAAATTCATCCTCTGAGGTAATTATTTAGAATTTATAAGTCTACTGTAATCGAGACTCTTCTTGCTGCACTTTTTAAGGAGTCTTGGCTTAATAAAAGGGGAAGTTGCCTAATATAAAAAGTTCAGGTAGTGGAGTTGCACCCTAGAAGTGACTTTGATCTGTGCAGATAATAATGAAAGAGACATGATGCTTTTATAAGAGTGCAAGCATTTCAAGGAGTGAATGAAACATGATTACCTAGTCTATCCTGTGATCAGTATCCCGTGATCACATAAAGAACTGGCAGTTGCTGAGGGTGGCCTGGAAGAAGTTCTTGCCATTGGTTCTTGCAAGGTGGAGTTTTTGGTAATTGAAGATGTTCAGAAATACTCAACAATGCTCAATGATGCTAAATGATGATTAAAAGTGACCTCTGAGATTTGTTTATGGCAACAAACAGAATTTATGAATACAAACGTGCACTATTACACACATATTGGTGATGTTGCTTTTTTAAATTTTGCCAAAAAACTGTGGCTTATTTAGTAATTGATAAGGCTGTTTACAGGGCAATCGTATAACTTTTTTTTTTAAAGACTGGCACAGTGGACTGTTTACTCTTAGTAGAACAAATTACAGCTTGTGCGTATGCAGTTAGGAGAGAACACATCTTGTTGATTTATTCATTAAGGGCAATGAATATTTTATATAGAATAGCTGTTCTCATGGAGCTGTGCAACACTCGTACTGTGGGTCCATACCCAATGCTCCAATCCTGGGCTTTTTGGCCAGAGGGAAATTTCAGAGGGAGCTTGGAGACTGGGTGGGTATATGACAGGCATCTATCAGCCACACTGTTTCGTGAGTCCTAGCAGATATAAATCTATTAATAAGACATTATATTAAATTACCCTATACTGAACACCAACAGAAATCAGATGATTTCATTTTATTGCTACTCTTTCCAACATTATAGGTGCAGTAGACTGCACACACATCTGCAACCTCTCCTAATTAATTCCCATACCTCAACCATGAACAGTACCACTCAATTAATGTCCAACTCATCTTTGACTTGAATCTGTTAATTGTTGTCTCCCATTTTCCAGGAGGTGCACATATATTTTACAGAACAGTTCCATGGGTATGCACTTGGAACAAGGAGCTGCTGGAGATGCATCTTTGTGTAAATTTACCTTGCAGCAGCAATATAGGCTTTTGTTCTTTCAATGAACTGCTGCATTAGAGATTGGGGTTATGTGCTGGATGTGTTTGGATACAGTATATCAATTTAACACAGTATATATTTAATATAGTATATGAAACAATACAGTCACTGCTGCTTTACACACCAGAGAAGATGCATATAGGACAGCAGCTACAGTTGCCAGCATCTCACATCTGTTTTTGGCAATGTTTTTCTTGTCCTCTGATTTCAGGTCAAACCACTTTTTAAAAATTTTTCAGTGCTGCACCCTCCCCCTGAAACCATGTTCATTGGGCCCCAACGTGCCAGGCTTCACTTTGATCTCCGTCCTTATATCCATGACTGAATATAACTTACAGTATATTCACTACTAGATATAATATCTTGTATGGAATTTACCTCCCACAGCAGTACTTCTATATCAGAGAAAGTAAAATTATTCCTCCTTTTCCATTCTGGTGCTTCCGTTTCAGCCTTAATGAACATCTGTGTGTACACGCCCTGGTCATTTTATGAGGAATTAAGGAGTGTTTACTTATGCCAATTAGAGCAACTGGCGCACACTTTCAGCTTACGAAGACAATAAGATTTACTAATATAAGATCACAGCTGCAAACAAATCCGATGTTTAATAACCCATCATAAATCTGACATTGATTTTCTTAAGAACAAATTCAAGAGAAAACTTCAGAAGATATTGATGAATGAGGCCCATTATCCCTCAAATATGGGGATAATGGGCCTCATTCATCAATATCTTCTGAAGTTTTCTCTTGAATTTGTTCTTAAGAAAATCTGTATGAAAAATCTATGTCAGATTTAATAATAGGAATAGGTATAAATAATAGGAATAGGTATATATAATAGGAATAGATTCCAGGTGGGAATAATTCCAGATAGGAATAATTTTAATGAACCACTGGTTCAGGTAAGTAAATGACATCTATGTTAAAAATCAAATCACAGGACACACAATTTACTGATCACATTAACTCAATGGACAAACACATTAACTTTACCAGTCAGGATATCAAAAATGTCAGGCAACCTTTCTGAAACTATGTAAATTTGTCAGTGGAAATCGCAGATATTTGAAATACTGTAAACCATGGGTCAATATTTAATGTTTGACTCCTATCATCTACTGGAGCACAAACCTTGTGTCCTTGGGACACTGCAACACTGAGTGGACACCATCCCCACAGGGACCAAGAAAGTAGAGAAACAACATATCAAACAGACCTGATTGGGCGTTCATTAAAGCTATGAAAATGCTAAAAGAGTGCTCCAGTCAATCCAAAGGAGAAGCAAAACAACTGCTGTCTATGTGACAACTGATGGTGATCCTGTATGTGGCAAGAGTGTAAGGAAAATCTGGAGATGCATATTTTCTTAACACCACATCTCGGTCGCTTTCAAATCCCCAAACATGCTACACCAAAAATTGGTCCACCCCAAGAATCAGTTCCCTCCAGCAAAACCAGAGCAAATAATGCATGCTATTAAGTGCAGTGAAATTATACATTGAGAAACCAAACAGTTTTGTGGTCTATTACACCTAAAGGCCAGTGGCCACTCTTTTAAGTGTGGCATGAGGAAGTGGTAAGAGAACAGGTAGTACCTTAAATACCTGTAGTCCAACTACACCACTCTGGGGATTGCACTCAGATAAATGAGTTATTTTCCTGTTACTTTTAGCCAAACAAATCACCCAGGTTCGTCCCACAAGTGAGAGCACAAGACGTGTGTCCAATGAAAACGGATTTATTACAAATCTGAAAATAAGCCATTAGACAGAGTTTACCAAGATCACAAATTAAACGGATGCATGGTGTTATGACAATTGTTCCAAAAATCACATGTGACCACACACACATGCACATACGCACACACACGCAGTGCACCGACGATATGCAGATTCTGTAAGAAATATAATAAACAAACCTCAATCAGGCACAATTTACCCAATGCCACCTGCTCCTTATATATGAAGGGCTGAGAGCCACAGTGATCCAACCCCCAAATAACCTGAAAAATGAGATAAGGTCATATTTAGACTAAATTGGTTGGAAAGGTACTACAGTATACATTGCCATCCTGCCACACAAGCATGATCTGTATATGGTTGGCAGGAAGTCAAGGAGGCCTTTATGTCAAAGGAATCGTGGATCCATCTCTGATTTGTGGAGGGAGCCTAAGTATATATTTCACCATCATACAATGCTGTGATTGCAGCCATTCCCCAATTCTCTGAACACAGTATACATGTCTATTGTGATTAATGATCATGCCAATTTGTATATCAATGATTATATGCTCATATGCTTAGATGCTCATTTTCATGCAATGGTTCTGATTACGATCGGTATGTATCTATACTGTTATTAAGGTTAGGGAAACCAGCAGTCAGACTTGAAAGAGTGATGAAACGTTTCTCCCACTTAAAACTTCCTGTCCAGATGATCATAATTTCTGGAGACATAAAAAGGATATTAATTGTTGTCTGAAATAGAGCATCACCTTAATTTTGTGACTCTGGCAAGCAACATTTCACCTTATTAAGTGTTGGATAGTCTGTTGGCAGGCAGCTGAAACTTGCACGTAGGATTTTATTTTTCTCTGTGACCTTCAGAGAGATTATTTAATGATGAACTAATTCAGCAGCTTGTGTGTTGCCCTTCAGGCAAATGGGCTCATGCAAACCCCTGCCACTTTTGTCCTACTTTACATTAACTCTGACTGAATCTAATCACAGTTAATGACACTCAAACCAAGGTGAGTAAAAAAGTTTACACACCCTCAGGACACAACATTTAGTGTGTTGGGATAGACATTCCTTCCTTCCTACCTTCATTTCTTCATTACACTGAAATCTCTTAAGAATTCTGCCAGAAAAATAAACACTTACATTTTCTCTTTCTTTTTTTTTTTCCCCCTCAGAGCACAGGGGGACGCAGGTTGACAAATGGAATGTGTAGAATGTTTATGTGGGTGTTTCTTTTAGATAATCTGCAAATAAAAAAAGTTCAACAAAAAGAAAATGACATTCACAAAAAAAAAAAAAAAAAAATAGAGTTAACTTACTGCAGTCATGAATACATGATAGGAGTCAGTCACCATCTTTAGAGGGCAGGTCACCTGCAGCTCTGTCCATAGGTCACTTAGGTCCAAGATGCAAAACAAGGGCCAACATGGTACAAGGTGAGGACTGTAAAATGTACAGAGACATGATAAATATTATTTACAACAAATCCTGTATGATCTTTATGGAAGGTCTCTGCATGGTATACACACATCTAGGTGTTATACTCCACCCATGGCAGTTTAGAAGCGGTGGAATAGATCTAAAATTAAACATTCTGCATTCTGTGTGTTTATTAATTACTGCATAAAGCAATTTAATACCAGTGGAGTTGAAAATTAATAATGTTTCTTATCCTCTGTGTGTGACACTGCCATGACATCAGTAAAGACAAGGCAATAATCCACTATATAGAATTGTGTGGGATCTACCGGCAGATAGCAGGTACAAATGAAAATATAGTATAGAATACAGTGTGCATAATGAAGTTATTATTAGTGTATAATGAAAATTTGAATGCTTTTTTCATAAGCTTAGAATGAGTTGTTTATATCTATATACTTTCTGGCATCTCAGAAGCCTGACTGGGACTCAGGATAAATTATCTCAACTAGATGCTGAAAAAGCTGCAGTATGATATCTGCAAG
Organism: Tandanus tandanus; assembly: GCA_039654325.1. Lineage (NCBI taxonomy): Eukaryota > Metazoa > Chordata > Actinopteri > Siluriformes > Plotosidae > Tandanus > Tandanus tandanus. The sequence continues at coordinate 17,695,868 of JBCNYH010000021.1, forward strand.
AATTCTACTATATCCTACTATAGTCAGTAGATTCAACAATACTATTTGACAAGCAGATAATTACATCAATTACTGTAAGTCTCATAGCAAAGTTTCTGTTGTCCAGAATTTGTTAAAGGTAAGCATCCTATTTTCTTGATTTTCCTGATGGCTGTATCCTGTATAAGGGCTGTTTCACAATCAGGGTAAACTTTATGGGTTCACAGTAGCTCAAAAATAAAACTCCTAATTTTTGTGGTTTCTTGTTACCAGTCAACACCTTATGAGACTAGAATGTTTTCTGTGAAGTATCAGAGCTATAGGTCTAATGGTGTCTAAATTACACTGGGTGAAAATATAATAGGTACAGGGTCTCTAGAATAAGTACATCTGCTTGTAGTGTATCAGAATAAGGCATACAAAATTAAATTGCGGAATTAAGAATAAAAGCTCACTAAACACATTATATGAGCAGGTTTCATGCAACATTAGTTGTATATATTATTAACTGCAGTAACAACAGCATCAGTGACAATCAGTGTGGTTTTCTGGAGAAGACACTTTTTGACGGACATGCTTATCAAGCTGATGTGGAACTCTGTACAGAAATTTCACATGCAATCCCAATTATATTTTTCCGCAAGCTATACAGTACTGTGCTGCTTTAGAAAAAGCAATTAATATCTGAAAAAAGCACTTCTGTCCTCCACATGTAATGTCTACTTTCCGGAGAAGACAATTTTGACAGACAAAGGATCCCGCCAAAGCCACTTAGATTATAAATAGGGCTTACAAGCAGCAGAACATGTTTCTAGATTGTATGAAAATACCCCTCCAAAAGAAAAATTACTTAAGAAAAAAACTTAAATTTACTTAAAATTACATAAGAGGCGTTTCAGAATTTTTTAAGGTAAAATCTACTATTTTTACAGTAGAGATAATTGAATTTTGTACTTGGACAAAATTTTAGCAATATTTTCCTCTGATAACATTATTTATCAGAATTAAACTTCCTCTATACAACAATAAACAAGAGACAGTCATAAAGTATGCGAGTGCCTACTTAAAGGTGTCCCTTGTATAATTTAAAAAAGACAACCCTGACCATGAAACAGTCCACAAGACCTTTCTGATTATGGGTTTGTCTAACGTATTCATGGTTGAATGCTTATTAAATTTATTAAAGATGTCCAAATCAACATATGTTTGTTGGTTATGGAGCTCATTGAAGTGCTCTACCCACATTTCCTTGACAGGAGTACATTTACATTTATTGCATTTGGCAGACACCCTAATCAAGAGCAACTGGCAGATTTCTCATTTACATAAGTGAGCAGTTATGGGCTAAGGACCCAACAGTGGCAGCTTGGTGGTAGAGGGGCTTGAACGCCTAACCTTCTGATCAGTAACCAAGAACATTAACCACTGAGCCACCACTACCCTGGTACCACTAATCCAACAGGAGTCACATAATCACTTTTCTTGCCAAAGACATACTAAGTGGTATTTTATCGAACTACTTTCAAATTCAATCAAATCAATAAAATTATCTGGTCTACATGCTTTCACCTACCAATTTTAATTGTCTTCGCCCTTCCCTCACTCCCCACACCACTGTTATCCTTGTCCACAGCCTTGCCACCTCCTGCTTAGATTACTGCAATTCACTTCTCTTTGGTCTCCCTCAAAAATCCCTTCATAAAATTTAACTGGTCCAGATTTCAGCTGCCCATATTATCACCAAAACCCCCTCCATCCACCACATCACTCCTGTCCTTCAGCAGGAAGCTCCCGTATGTAGATGTATCTAATGTGTTCCGGACGACCACAGAACTTCTACTGAACGGCTTTCTAACTTACAGCTTGCGTATTATGGGCGTATTGGAAGCATTTAGGGGAATTGGTATATAAAATGGGGTTCAAACGAGTAACTGGTCAGTGATCCTCAAGAATCCATAAGGAGCAGGTGCCCATGTCATCCAAGCGATGGAGGATCCGGCAAGGCTGAGACCAGAATACCTACTAGCTGTCCTCCAACATCAGCATGACCTCATCAATTTCTTCAGCATCACGGTGATGTTGATACTGCGGTGTCTAGTACGGATCTGATTTAAGTCAGTGAGTGGCAGCCTTTTATAGGCTTCGTCACTTGATCGATCGTTGGGGAGATACTGCTGCATAAGTTAGACTGTCTTTGGTCATAAGTTGCGAATGCTGCCAACATGCTAGGCACTCGTTGATATAAGTTATACATAGATTCAAAGTACGTTAGGCATTATATTCAACTTATGAATAACTTACAAATAACGTGTGTGAACGATCGCATAACTTACCTACAACTTATGGACAGTGTATGCAGTACATATGCGCCATATGCTATCATAGGCTGATGACTTCGCTGTACTATGACTTATTCCAGTGTGCTGTTAACTTACACAAAACTAACCCATAACTTATTCGACGTACGCCAGTGTATTTGGTAATTTTCTCATACGTCGGCATACGCTGGCTAAATCATCAATGTGTTACAGGGGCTTTAGACATGATACATGTTTAATTACTGTGTAATTTGAAATTTACATGTACTTTATCCTGGAAAAAAAACAATTTCTTTTGCTTTTGTTTTTGGCAAAGATGACAAATGTCAAACACTTCCCAAGTAAAATCCCGGACCTTCGAGCAATTTTTAATTGAATCCCTAATGAAATCGACAAGGTGCGCGACTATCAACCCGGAGATCGCAAGTTCGAATCCGTGTTGATGCCATAGCCATCCGGAGAGTACATGGGAGCTAATTGGCCGAGCTCTCACGGGAGGGAGGGATGGCATACGCTCACTTCCCTATCACTCACAGCGATCA